>PVLC010003792.1:0-92592 GCA_004027655.1 Graphiurus murinus
CAGTCACAAAGAGTTAAGAAGCATATGTTCTCCCTAATATGTGGATGCTAGGGAGAAGATGGGGCATAGGAGGGTCTCCAGATGAAAAGGAGAGACCCTCGATAAGCAACGAAGTTGATTTAATTGTAGTGGACGCAGGGGGCAGAGGGACGCCCTAAAGCACATGATGTAATTACACAATCATATCAAGGTCACTCACTGAAGTGAACCTGAGGGGGAGGGAAGGGGAGGGGATTGGGGTGGAAATTGGGGAAAGGGTCAAATGAGAACTGTGTGCAAATATGTTGTCAACAACTCGTACTTAACAAAGATGTATGCTATATTGCACGAATTACTACAATAAAAAAATTAAAAAAAAAAAAGAAAACTATACTGGCCTCTTTTGAAGAGTTGCCACTTAAGATAATGATGATTGTTCTCAAAATTCACCCTTATTATCACACTTTGCTTCTATTTCTATAACTACATCAAGTCTAAGAAAGGTCCTAAAGGTCCCTTCTTTATGGGTCCTAAAGGACTCATAAAGAGGTACACTACATTCCAAAATACCTACAGCCATGTGCCAAGTAATGACTTGTCAATCAACCATTAATTATATCACTTAGTGGTGTCATAATCATCTTAGTTTGTGTGACCATGATCTATGATGTTCACACAACAATGGAATTACCTAATAATGCATTTCTCAGAATGTATGCCTGTCACTAAGTGATGCATGACTGTACTTAAATTATCTAATTTATAGAGTCAGAAATGCAGATAACATGTGTAGGAATAATTATCCATTGGTAGAAGGGATGTAAAGTTTGATCTGGCTGAATTTAGTGATATAAAATTATTTAGTATAGACTCCACATTTAATGTAGCATTTTTAGGAAGTAGTAAAGGCACTAACATATTATTTGTTGGATTGGCTAAAACATGGACAAAAAGGTGGCTGAGTTAGAAATGTTGGACTTGCCTTGCTTTAGTGTAAGAAAATGGTTCAAAGGCTAAGGGAGACTAGATTGTTGGAGCAGGTTTGTTACTTAAGACCTATTCAACCTCACTGGGAGGGTCCAGAAACCACACCTTTCACAACTACTGTGAGAAACAGATTTTTTAGGTAGATTTTTTGAAGAACTCTATGATTGCTCTTGTCTTTGCATTAGATTTTAGAGTGGAGACTTCAGATTCTGAATTGTGAAATCTAAATGTAATGTAAATAGATTCTAGAATAGCCTGGGTCAAGTAAGACAAGGTGCATATGTTACTATAATGAATAGCAGAGTCAGTTTCAATTCAAATAGTCTGACTTGTGCAGACCTAGAATATTAACTTGTTAATCATGGTGTTCCTAAAACTGAGATATATAAGAAGCCTACTAAATTATAACTTGATATGTAAAAGCAAAAATAAAATCTAAGTAACCAAAAGCCTAACCTGAATCACAAAAAGAGTCACAGATATTCATTTTCCCCCAGACTTAAGCAAATTTGTAGATATAAAAATCTTTTGAATGAAGGGGAGGCTAGGTACCCTTAAAAGGTGATACTAGTACACTGCTGAAAGGTTACGCTCTTAATATTTCTTCTAACCTACACACATACACACACACACACACACACACACACACACACAAACACAATATGGCCTTTGACTAGCACAATTGTGCTTTGAGGAAGGGAAGATAATCAGAACTTTTTAGAACAACTAGAAATTTACTATGAACTGACACTAATTCTAAGAAAGCCAAAATACCACTGGTCTATCAGTCAGAGCAGAAGCTCATGGAGAAGGTGAAGTTACAATGGACTTTAATCTCAAGCCCATCTCGCAGAAAGTCCAGTGGGTCCCCAAAGCATTCTGTTGTTATCTCTCCAGTTACAGAACATATAAATGGAATGGACATACTTTATAGATGGAAAAATCTACACATTAGCTCCTTGACCTGTGGAATCTAAACTATTGTTACAGGAAAAGTCAAGCAGAAGCCACTAGAGCTTTCTTTACCTAGGAAAATAGTGAACAAGATACGATACTGTATTTCTATTGGATTGCAGAGATTCGTTCCACCATCAAGGACTTGAAAGATTCATGGATGGAGATTCCTGCCATATCCCCATTCAATTTGGTCTGTGCAAAATAGAGATAGATCTTTGAGAATCATGGTACATTGTTGCAAGCTTAATCAAATGGAGACTCCACGTACAAAATATGGTTTCATCGTTTGAGTAAATTAGCATACTCCATTGTGCCTGGTATGTAATTTTTCATCTGGCAATTTTTTTCTTGATATCTGTTAGTAAAGACTAGCAGAAACAGCTTATTTTTAGATAACAAAGTCATTAATATACTCTCCCTGCCCTACTTCAGGGGCATATCTACCCTCTAAACCTATTTAATAATTTAGTTCATAGAGATCTTTATTATTTTTATCTTTCAAAAGATAAAACACTGGTTTGTTGCTTTATGCAGGTAATCAACAGGTAAATAAGAAAGTTGCTGTGTAGGCTGAAGTGATTAAGCCAGGGAGAAATTGTATGACTACTCCACAAAAGGAAAAGTAAGCCTGAAAAAGGGAGATCACGAAGTATTTCTCTTAGTATTTCTATGTACTGTCACTAAAGTCAATAGAAAGCCACAACAACCCCATCCAAGTAGGACCACTGACAGCCCAGACCTTTTAGGAATGAAAGTTTGGGATATTCCACCAGAAACAGAATCATGACTAGTTTTAGTGCTCACAAAAGACAGAGAATACAGAATGAGTAATGACAGAAGGTAGTTATAAATACCATCTTTGACCATGTCACCAATTACAGAAATACTCTAATTATCATAAATATTTTTTCCTTATTTTGTTATATGTGTATAACAAATACCTTTTGTTTCCTTCATTTTTTAAAAATTCTCTTTTTATGTAATACAATGTGTATTGAGTTTTTAATTTTTATTTATTTATATTTTTGGCCCTAGGGATTGAAACCAGGGGCATTCTACTTCTAAGCTACACCCCTAGCCATTTTTATTTCATTTCATTTTTTTTTTTTTTTACTTTTGAAAGTGGGTCTCACTAAGTCACTGAGTTTGACCTCAAACCTCTGATCCTCCACTCTCAGCCTTCCAAATGCTGGAATTATAGGCATGTGCCACCATGTCTGGCTGAGTTTTAAATTTTTAATAGGAGTATTATAAATTTTATATCAGAGCATTTAAGTTATAAGATATAAAGGATAAGAATATAATACACACACACACACACACACACACACACACACACACACATATATATATATATATATATATATATATATATATATATATATAAAATCACTCCAGAGTTTTACTTCCTCTACTAGGAAAAGTATTAGTGTATTCCCTGTTCTTTTGGTATAGTTGTATCATGTTAGGCAGAGTTATTATCTTGTTATTGTCTTTATTTAGAAATTAAGGATAATTTAAATAGATATATATATGTGTGAAAGTTGACAAGAAGTGGATTTGTGATGTTTACTTTTATATGTCAGGTTGTCATATCACAGGGTACTCAGATATTTTGTCAAAAATTATTCTGGGAATATCATGGAGGTGTTTCTATATAAAATCTACATTTGAATATGGAGATCCAGTGAGGTAGATTGCTTTCTAGAGCAATGAGAGTGGCCTCACTCATTCAATCCACTGATGGACTGAATAGAACAAAAAGGTGAAATAAGAAATAGTTCACTCTTCCTGCCTTCAAGCTGGTAATTCTGTCTTTTTCTGCCTTTAGACTTTGACTAGAATGATACCATCAGCTCTCCTGGGCCACAGCTTGCTGACCGCAGATATGGGGTCTTTTCAGCCTCCATAATCATGTGAGCCATGTCCTTATAATAAATTTCTCTCTGTCTCTCTTTTCATCTCCTCCTGCCCCCTCCCCACCAAAACATACTATTGGTTCTCTTTCTCTGGGGAACCCAGACTACAATAGACACTGAGTGATAGAAAAAAACATATATATGTTAAAAAATATATTGTAGTTGCAAAAATATATTAACTCACCAATGCGTTATTGTGAGGAACATAAATATTTGAATATCCTTAGCTCCTTCAAATAAGAAGTAAAAAAAATATGATAAGAAGTCTCATGTTTGAACTGCAAATAGTTATATTAGGATGGTGTGGGAAAAGTAATGTTTTTTTTCCAATATGCATGTATGTATGTACACATAGATAAATAGATGATAGATAATAGATAGATAGATAGATAGATAGATAGATAAATGATAGATGATAAAATATACATACATAAATATAAATGAGAACATGTTCTCATTTGAGTCATTGCTGAAAGTATTCAGTCTTTTTACTGGTTGAAGTGTTTAATCTTAAATTACAGGATTGAAAATTTGGACAAATCATACTTGCCTGAGACGTTAAATCTGGTCTGTTACCATTTAACTGTGTAACTTTGATTAATTCACCTAACTAAAGAAACTCCAGGTTTTCTTTTTTTTCCCACAAACTATTTGATCATCCTCCTTTCTTTTTTTTTTATTGGTGCATTATAATCATACATCTTTGTTAGGTACAGCTGGTAAAAGGCACACATGCACACATCTCTCATTTAATCCTTCCCCAATTCCTGCCCCATCCCCCCTTCTCATATTCAGTTTAGTGTTTGATTTTGATATGTTTGTGAAAGTACATCATGTACATTATGGTGTTTCCCTCCCCCATCACCTTCAGTTAAGTCTCCTTCTTGCTCATCTATGGTTTCTCCTTCTTAATCTAGGGTCCCTCTATGACCCAGTTTCTCCCTTCCTTCCACATATTAGAGAGAGCATACAATTTTAACTTTTTGTGCCTGACTAATCTCACTTAACATAATGTTTTCCAGTTCCATCCATTTCCCTGTATGTGACATGATTTTGTTCTTCTTTATGGCTGGGTAAAATTCCATTGTGTACATATCCTATAGTTGTGTAATTAATAAGATAGTCTTTATGACCAATATTATATATCAAGTTGTATTTTATCTTGATCATTTTGTTTTAAAATTTCTTTAGAAATTATGCTGTAAAGACAAAGTTGTATATTTAGAAACAAAACCAGTATATATGAATTTTTTAAACTATAAACTGACCTTTTTATGTCATGCATTTTAAGGAAGTCTTCAAAGGCGATGATAGATCATACTGACTTTTACATTTATTGAATATAAAGTTGAAGCCTACATTAAATATACGTAATAGCATTAATGCATGCATAGCCTTTTTCAATGTGTCACATATAATTTTTGTGTAGTGGATGATATATGTAGGGACTAAAAATATAAACCACCTGTTGTTCAGATTTGCACTGCTGAGAGTACTGCATTGTTTAGCTTTTTCTACAGTGTTCTGTATGTGTCAATATTGATTTCAGAAAAAGTAATAAAGGATCCTGTCAAAATAAAATTAAAACCTAAGGCAATTTACTTTGCTGAAGGGGGTCAGCTTTAATAACCATCACCATCTTACCAGAACTGCTGTGAAATTTCATTAACACTGTACTCCAGTCACATATCAGCTAGGTTTACAATTACGACTTGATTATATGTCTGTATAGATCGTTAAGCACAAGCCTCCTTTTTGTGCCCTGTATTGTTCCATGCATGGGGTCTCTTTTCAATTCCGTGGAAATTCTATTCAAAAAAGAAAATGAGAAAAAAAAAGGTGGATGCTGGAACTTTTCCTCAATTCTGCACAAAATTACTAAAGACATTGCAATTTGGGAATATTTGTGTTTTGATCTATTCACCCTTCTTAGGTTAGATATCTACTTGATATCAAAACCAGAATGATTTTGTATATACAGAAAATAAAAATATACAAGAGTTAGGAGGGTCAAGTATCATGTCATGTACCAGGAAGAATATATAACTGTACTTATTCTTACCTCTTAGACAAAATATATTCCATAGCCACTAAAAACGTAGTCTGGTAGCTGGGCGTGGTGGTGCACACTTGTAATCCCAGCGTTCGGGAGGCTGAGATCAGAGGATCCGGGTTCGCGGCCAGCTTCAGCTACCTAAGTGGTGAGGCACTCTGCAAGTTAGTGAGACTCGGTTTCAAAATAAAGAATAAAAAATAGGGCTGGGAGTATAGCTCGGAGGTAGAATGCCCCTGAGTTCAATCCCCAGTACTGCAAAAAAAAAAAAAAAAAAAAAAAAAAAAAAAAAAAAAAAAAAAAAAAAAAAAAGTAGTCTGGTAACATTACTTAAAATACTTTGCTCATGACACTGTTGTAACTTAGTAGTTCCTGTTGGAACTACTAAGCAGATACTCACCTAAAAGAACTAGTTGTTAAGGGGAAAAGAAACAGTTTCCTGTGCTTCATTAAAAAAACTTTATCCATAAAGAACAAAATCATGTCATTCGCAGGGAAATGGATGAAACTGGAAAACATTATGCTAAGTAAGATTCGTCAGTCACAAAAAGTAAAAAATCTTATGCTCTCCCTAATATGAGTAAGCTAGGGAAGCAGTGGGACATAAGAGGGGCTCTAGACAAAGAAGCAGAAACTTTAGATGAGCAAAGAAGGTGACTTAACTGAAGGTGATAAGGAGGGGGAAGGGAAACACCCTAATGTACATGATGTACTTTCACAAACATATCAAAGTCAGTCACTAAACTGAGCATGAGAAGGAGGGAGAGGGAGGTAGTGGGGCGGAATTGGGGAAGGGTTAAATGAGAAATGTGTGGATGCATGCCATTCCCAACTTGTACCTAACAAAGATGTATGATTACAGTGCACCAATAAAAAAAGAACCTTATCCATTTGGTTAGAATGAGTTTTGAGAAGACCTAATAATAGCACACTACTGAAAGGAAATGAATAACTGTTAGGCTGCATCTGTTAATTAACTTTGTGATTTTTAAGCTTTTAGTTGTAAAAATAAAATCATTACACTTTTAAAAATAAGAAAATATTCTCTAATATATGAATCAATGCAAATTAGCCCATTCAATACATGGATAATGAACTTGAGCAGACAGACACTATAGAGGTATCTGTAATGGTGAGAAATATAGGTATGTGAATACTTTCACTTAATAAGTGGATATTTCTATGTAATTCTTCCCAATATAGAATTTTTTATGATAGAATTTGAGGGGAAAATATATAACTTTTTTGTTTCAGTAAATGGTATTGTTTCGAATGATATTCAAAACAGGTCAAAAAACTGAATTCCTCTCAGTAACAAACATTGTATTGAGGTAAGGTTCTGGTCTAATTACCTGTATTTGGAAGGCAAGCTATAAATTGTTTCATAGAAGATATTATCCATAGTTCCATAGACTGCAACAACATTGAGATATAAATTTAAAAGTAAAAGTAGGTATCTGTCAATCACTCAAGCCTATCTCTCATAAGATCTGTATACAGCCCAGGGTCCAGGCAACCCTAACCGTATTAGACCATATGAGAAATGTTTTAGAAGGTCATATTCACTAGTAAGAGATTTCAGGACAACAATGCAGCATAAATTTCAATATCTCATGTCCACTAGACTTCACAAAATCTCTGAGGAATAATGTCCCTTAATATATGATTTTTTAAATTACTTTAGTTGCTCATTTATACTCTTTTTTTTTTTTTTCATGTCTGAGATGTTGCATTGAACCTTCATGCTCAGGACTAAGCTTGGCTCAGCCCCGGATTTGTTAGGTTGAGTCATGGTCCTATATGATCTCTTCACCTTGAATCACCTTACTTTTTTCCTAGAACCATGCAGCTGTACTCTCACTGCTCTATGGATTTGAAGTAAAATAGATCTTGTTTCAAATACTTAAAATTTACAATCCCAAGTATTGATCTTCCTTTGAGTTGCGTGTGCTTTGGGGTCTTGCTGAGAAAGTTTATATCTGTGCCTATGTGTTGAAGTGTTGGCCCTATGCCCTCTTCAAGTAGCTGCAAGGTCTCTGGCCTAACTTCCAGGTCTTTTATCCATCTTGAGTTGACTTTTGTGCAGGGTGAGAAAGTGGGGTTTATTTCCATTTTCATGCATATGGTTAACCAGTTTTGCCAACACCATTTGTTTAAGAGGTCATTTTTTTTCCAGTGTATGTTTTGGTCCCTTTGTTAAAAATCAATTGGCTGTAAGTGTGTGGGTTTGTTTCTGAATCTTCTATTCTGCTCCGTTGGTCTATGTGTGTGTTTTTGTGCCAATACCATGCTGTTTTTATGACTGTGGCTTTGTAATATAGTTTGAAGTCAGGTATTATGATGCTGCTTGCATAGTTCTTGTCACTAAGAACTACTTTGGCTGTTCTGGGCTTTTTGTTGTTCCAAATGAATTTAAGGATTGAGTTTTCTATGTCTGTGAAGAGTGACCTTGGTAATTTAGTGGGTATCACACTGAATCTGTAAATCAGTTTTGGGAGGATGGCCATTTTGATGGTATTTATTCTATCTATCCAAGACCATGGAAGATCTTTCCATCTTCTAAGGTCTTCATCAATTTCTTTTTTGACTTTTTATGGTTTTCCTAATAGAGAACTTTTACCTCCTTGGTTACGTTTATTCCTAAGTATTTTATTTTGGGGGATGCTATTGTTTTCTGGATTTCTTTTTATTATCTAATAAAAATGAAATAATAATTATTTCTACTTGATAAGAAAGTTGTCATGATTTTAAGACAACATTACAAAATAGAATATTCTACTCTACGTAGCAAATAATAAGTGAGAAAAATATTAACTATGATCTTCAAGTTTATTAAGCACTCTGATAGAAGTTGGATTCATCCTGTATATTATGAAGTAAATGACCAACCCTTTTGTGTTTTGCTAGTCCTACAAATGAAATAAGCTATCTTTCTTGACCCATTATAGTTTTTAGTACCAAGAATTATGGTGCTTCCCTTTCCCAGAGAATTTTACTTGCCTCAAACATTTTTGTGTTGGCTTTAGTAAAAAATTATCCAATCTATCAATGTCTGTAGTCAATAAGAGATGTCTCTCTTACTGTGACAATTTTCAATGTGAAAATATAGGTGTTGATGGAGGGGCAAATATTGACCTTTTAACTTTATCCAGCCATTATTGTTGTAAACAATAGAAATAAACAAGAACACGGATCCCTAAGTATTAAAAAAGTGAATTTGACCTTTCAGTTTGGGGATCAGTCTCTTCTCAAAACATAGCACACTAAGAAGTGATCTCAATTATATTTGAATGATGCTACTTTGGTGGCAAATATACAGAACCCTCATTGTGGCTTTCTTTCTTTTTTTTTTTTTTTTCGGTACTGGGGATTGAACTCAGGGGCTTTCTACCTCCGAGCTATACCCCCAGCCCTATTTTTTATTCTTTATTTTTGAAACCGAGTCTCACTAAGTTGCGGAGTGCCTCACTAGGTAGCTGAGGCTGGCCGCGAACCCGGATCCTCCTGTCTCAACCTCCCGAATGCTGGGATTACAAGCGTGCGCCACCACGCCTGGCTGTGGCTTTCTTTTTAACAGAGGCATTCATTGTCCAAGTCTTTCCTAAAGTGGATCCCCCATCTAGCAATGAAGTTCTTCACATCTTTATGAGTAATAATATTCTTTTTTTATTATCGGTGCAATGTAACCATACATCTGAATAAGGTACAAACTGGTAGAGGCATATATGCACACAGCACTCATTTAGCCCTTCCCCCATTCCTACCCATTTCCCTCTCCCCTTCCTCCTTCTCATGTTTGGCTTAGTGATTGACTTTGATGTTTGTGAATGTATATCATGTACATCAGAGTGTTTCGTTCTCCCCCTCCCATCACTTTCAGTTAGGTCACCTTTTTGCTTATCGAAGGCTTGTACACAATGGAATTTTACTCAGCCATAAAGACAAAATTATGTTATTTGCAGGGAAATGTATAGAACTTGAGAACATTATGTTAAGTGAGATTAGTCAGTCACAAAATGTTAAAAATCTTATGTTCTTCCTAATATGTAGAAGCTAAGGATAAAGTGCGACATAAGAGGGACTCTAGATGAAGAAGGTGAAACCTTAGATGAGCAAAGAAGGTGACTTAACTGAAGATGATGGGGGGGGGGGTGAAAAACCCTAATGCACATGATGTACTTTCACAAACCTATCAAAGTCAGTCACTAAGCTGAACTAGAGAAGGAGGGAGGACAAGAGAGTGGGGAAGGAATGGGGGAAAGGTTAAATGTGAAATGTATGCGTGTATGCTTTTACCAGTTTGTACCTAACAAAGATGTATGATTACAATGTACCAATTAAAAAAAATTACTCACACACAAAAAATTCCATTGTGTACATATCCCATAGTTTTATAATTCATTCATCTTTTGATGAACATCTTGGCTGGTTCCATAGGTTGACAATTGTATATTGTGCAGCTGTAAACATAGATACACATGCGTTAGTCTGGTAGTTTGGTTTCCATTCTTTGGGGTATATACCCAGAAGTGGTATTGCTGGATCATATGGTAGGTTCATTCCCATTCATCTGAGGATCCTCCATACTTTTTTCCAAAGTGGTTGAACAAATCTGCAATGTCACCAACAATATATTAGTGTTCCCACTTCTCCACACCCTTTCCAGCAGTTGTTGTTTGTGTTTTTAATTATTGTCATTCTAATTAGGGTTAGGTGTAATCTCAGGGTAGTTTTGATTTGCATCTCTCTGATTGCTAATGATGTTGAACATTTTCTCATACATTTATTGGCCATTTGTATTTCGTCCTTTGTGAAGTGTCTATTTAGTTCACTTGCCCATTTTTTTAATGAGTAATTTGTTTTCTTAGTGGTAAGTTTCTTGAGTTTTCTGCATATTCTGGATATTATTCCTCTATCAGTAGTTGGCAAAAATTTTATCCCATTTTGTTGAGGTTCTTGATAGTTTCCTTTGCTGCACAGAAGCTCTTCAGTTTAATGCAATCCCACATATTGATATTGATCTTCCTTTGAACTTCTTGTGCCTTTGGAGTCTTGTTGAAAAAGTTTTTACCTGTGCCTATGTGTTGAAGTGTTGGACTTATGACCTCTTCAAGTAGCTGTAAGGTCTCTGGTTTGACTTCCAGGTCTTTGATCCATCTTGAGTTGACTCTTATGCAGGGTGAGAAAGTGGGGTTTATGTCAATTTTTCTTCATTTGGTTAACTAGTTTTCCCTAGGATTAAGGAAATTTTGAGTTAGGAATGGAGATTAGTTATGCTTTAAACCTTTGTAAGGTTTTACTTCAGGAATGATATCTATTTTCTTTTTCCCTACTCAAACTATCTGACTGCACCTTCCACTCAGACTTTCCTTCCTATCACAGAAAAAGGGATGTTATTTCTTCTTTTCAAGAATAAAGAATGTGAAAGTTTATTGGCTATCATAAAATTCTAGATCCTTAAATAGGGTCTTAAAATTTTAGACCTTTAAATATGATACTTTTATGGATAAGTGTGCCTGAGCTAGCCTTTCTAACTCTAAATCACCAAATCATCAAAATAGGGATAGTATGTTTTGGAGATTATGAAACTTACTGTTATATATCATTTAGTCTAAGTCCTTGAATATATCAATCAATAATATAAGTTGGTATTATTTTTATTGTGACTATCATTACTCTTGATACTTATGGCTTCATTTAGAATTTTTTCTAATCAAATGGATCAACTGCTAAACAAAACCCTGCACCACAACTTTATGTCCTAAACTTCTGGTTTACAAGAGAGTAGTGAGGAAAGAGTTATTAATGTACTATGTTAAAAGTATTATTCCCTATTCACTTTTCCATACAATTGCCCAATATGTTACTCCTTTACTTGCTCTAAATTTCCAAATAGAATAACTTTAGTCCTCATTCCTTTTCAGATTTCTGCACCCTGCATAGACTATGAATGTTGATTATTAGTTGAGTATCCAGCCCACCAGGCTTCCAAATCTTTAGCCTACCACTGAACATTGCACAGGCTTTTTA
This sequence comes from Graphiurus murinus, assembly GCA_004027655.1. Taxonomy (NCBI): domain Eukaryota; kingdom Metazoa; phylum Chordata; class Mammalia; order Rodentia; family Gliridae; genus Graphiurus; species Graphiurus murinus. Next base: position 11,926 of record PVLC010003792.1, read on the forward strand.
CTGTTTTTCTGTAGTAAATGCTTCTTATTACAAACATAATCATTGGTTTGACTCTGCATGATTCACAGGTTGAAGCCAATATCTGAATTATGTTCTCACGTCAATACCTTCACATACATTTTTGGTCCTGCTTCTCCACCAGCCCTCTGACTGGTGAAAAGAGAAGCCATAGAGAGACACTAAGACTTTTGTTCATTCTTGGATATTAAAAGGCTTTGAGTCATATTAAACCATAAATAGGTTCAATAACAACAAGTGAGTCACATGGAATAATAATTTTTAAAATCTTTTCTAAACTGTATTCAAAGTTACATATTTTCTTCCTTTTAGCTTTAAAAGTCTACAGCCAAGAAAGGATGTTTTGAGTTTGGTTTTTTTATTCTTTACTCTGCTAACATTTTCTACACTTCTCATAGGTTGTACCACTATCACCTCCAGAATTTAAAAAGAGAAGAAGCAGTAGTTATGGGGAGTGTTGTTTCCTGCCAGGTACTTCCATGAGTTGGCTTCAAATATCCCTGAGCTGAAGAGCTGTCGAGCTGGCTTTTGCTGCCATGTCGACTTTGTATGGTCTTCAGAGACTCACTTGAAGATAGGTCACTCAGCTCACTTGAGTAAGAAGAATGCATCACATCTAGGTTCTCTTCCAAGTACTGAGTATTTGAGACCACTACTAAATTCCTTTCTTTTGAGTGTTCCTAAGTCTCAATTTGACAGAATTTTAAAACAAATTCTACTTCCAGGGCCTGTGTTCCATATGCGATACAGAAAAATTGAAGCCTTTAATTCTACAGTCATAATTAAGAATATATTGATAATCAAATGCAGTCTTTCTGTCTAGCTGACACAAGCTGTTCTTCACATTTTCCACATGTAAGTTTGCATCACCACAGGGGTAACATTGGGACATTTAGAAATGGCACTCTGCACACCAAAAACACTCTAAAAAATATTTCTCTAATTGTCAATTCACCTATTTAACTTTGTGTGTGTATGTGTAATAGGGACTGAATCCAGGGGCATTCTACCTCTGAGCTACACTCCTAGTCCTATTTTTTTATTCTTTATTTTGAAACAGGGTCTCACTAAGTTGCAGAGGGCCTCAGTAAGTAACTGAGACTGGTCATGAACACATATCCTCCGGTCTCAGCCTCCCAAGTACAGGGATTACAAGCATGCAGCACCATGCCCGGCTCCCCATGCCCGCTCTGCAGTATGTTTTTAACATGAATGACTGAGTTTCATCCTGAGTCACTCAGTATCTCATTTTTGAAGTATAAAATTGGTTTATCCCTCCAGTTTCCTATTTTTTCTTTCCCCTCCCTTCCCCTTTACTTCTTTTTTTTTTTTCTGTGTGTGTGGGGGAGGGGTATTGTAGATTGAATCCAAGGACTTTCTACTTCTGAGCCACGTCCCTAGTCTTTTTATTTTATTTTTTAATTTTTAAACAAGGTCTCACTAAGTTGCTAAGGCTGAACCTGAACCTTTGATCTTCATGGTTCAGCCTGCCAAAACTAAGATTTTAAGCATGTGCCACCATGCTCAGCAATTGCTCCAGTTTTAAGGATCATTAATAATGAGACAGTTCTCTCTTTCAAGCTTGTTAACTTAGTATTTTCCCACAAATCTCTATATATTTTAGCATCCGAGTGAATTAGTTCAGACACATATTAACCTTAAAAAAATTTACTATTTTAGTTTAAGAATAAGTATAGATTTTGGTTTAGCAATCTGTTTCTTACTTAGACCCATACACTACTATAGCTTCCACCTGACATTTAAAAAGAAAGGCAATTATGTCTATTTTAACACACAACTTAGAATGAAGAATCAAAAGAATATTCAGAAGAGATGAATCACTTGGAAGAAGGCACTGTCTACTTTTTCTAAATGTATTAAGCCATCCGGCAAACACAGTGAGCACTCTCTTTTATCTGAATCTTTGTTTACACAGTTCTCTGGGAATTTCTGGTACTACTATTTTGACTGTGTGTGGTAACTCTCTTCATTCTTTAGGAATCAGAAAAAATTTACATCTTTCTATTTCTTTTCTTGTTTTCTCCTAAAATGGAAGAAAGACTTTCTTCCTAAATGTAATCCAATTGTAATTCATGCATATTAATTTTATCCCAATGATTTTACTTAAGTATAGTTATTTATTTTATATGCACTCTTTGCCTTTTATAGAACACTAATCTCTGGATATAGATTACATACAATACTAATTTAATTTCCCATTGCTCATCACATTGTATGGCATGACACAAATGTCTATGGGGAAATTTATATGCTTAAGCCATTTAATTTATCAAAAATGTATATAACAGTCCGTCGTGATGGCACATACCTATAATCTCAGTGGTTAGGAAGCTGAGACAGGAGAATTGCAGATTTGCAGCCAGGCTCAACAACTTAGCAAGGCCCTCCACAACTCAGTGAGACCCTGTTTCAAAACAAAAAACTAAAATAGGGCTGGGAGTGTAGCTTAGTTCTACAACTCTCTTGAGTTTAATCACCAGTACCACAAAAAAAAAAAAAAAAAAGAAAATGAACAACCAAAAAATATATATATATATAACAACATTAGGTGATTTTTTATTGTGTTTTACTCTAAAATGTAATGAATTTTACTTTATTATATTTGAGAAATAGGCTTCTTTTTACTTTTACTAGTCTTTTTATTTTAACAGATGAATACATACTGATCATTCATGAAGCTCACTCTGAGCCATTAGAGTTTTTTAAAAAAAAATATTCACTGATTTCCATTGTTTCTATACTTGAGAAACAAGTTCTTAAAGGAGAGTGACAACAACTAAAGCACTTATCAATATTGGCAGTTCACTAGGCTCCAGAAGTCTTGAGTCAACAGACAAACATTGCCCAATACATTCATTCTTATTGCAGAAGAATAAGCTGTGGGTAACTCTTGATTGCAAATGGTTCTAGTTTACTAAAGAAAGACTGTGCCCATCAGTGAGCCTATTTTATTCAAAATACTCATGTCAAAAGAGAAATTCTCTTTAAGACAATTCAAATCTGATATTAGTGTCTGCTAAAGACATTTTAGAAGTCAAATTAAAAAAATAACCTGTCTGACATGCTATATCCCAACATGATGTAAAATTTACAATGCACCAAATTAAAAAAAAGAAAAATATATCCCATTCTACTTATGGTTTATAAAATTTTGCAATGAAAAGTAGTCAGTTATTTTAATTTTTGTCTCACATTACTTCTGAAACAATCTTACAGTTCCCAACTTTTTTATCCCAGATTCAATGTCTTCAATAAAGTAATAATTTTTGTAATTTCTACTATTTAAAATTATTTTGTAATGCATTATAGAATTAATAAGTTAGAGTATGAAATAAAATATTTGCTCTTGAGAAATACTTATGGTGGAAAATACATAAACACCTAAAATAATTTAAAATGAAATAGACGATTAACTCCTAAGTGGGAAAGCTATAGGTATGGAAAGAAATTCAATACAATGTAGAGTAATAAAGAAAGACTTCAATAATTTAAGTTGATTGGGGAAGATAAGAATAATTTAAATAGAATAAAGAAGAGTGATGATGTTTTGCATATAACTATAAAATATTATTTTAATAATTTATTACACACAGTGTATTCAGAAGAAAATTAATTTTTCTTGTCACTAAACAGGTAGGATACTTTGTAATATAGGTTACTAGTGGAATTTTAATTTTGACAATGCAGTCTGTTTAAACCCACTTTGTTATTTAAAAAAAAGAATTTCATGCATTCTGCATAAAATAGAGCTTATCAATGGCCTTTGTAATAAAAATTCCAGCACAGTCACCTTGCCAGTCCTGTGATAGCTCTCACTGGAGAAAACTCCTCCTCCCATAGTCCTGCTGTAGGTTCAAGGTTCAAGTAGCCAGGCTCTGAATGATGCCCAATGTGTCTTCTTTATCTCTACTATCTTCTCCCTAATTACAATTTATGTTAAGTAGAAAGGGCACCTGATCCAAGGGCAGCTAATACAAATTTCTTGGGTTGGATTACTGTGAGGAGCTGCACCTGGGGTTTTGGTTATTACTGAAATAATATTGTTTCTTCTCTTGAAAAAATCCTGAAAAGGGCTACATATAAAAAAAGAGAATTAAACAGATGGAGAAGACTAAGGAGCATAGTTGCATTGAACTTTTGAGAGCATCTGATTGAATCTTTATATATTTCTGCCAGTGGATCTCTGGAACTGACTTGGGTCACAGATGATGCAATGAGCAAATCAATGAGTCCTTATACTTGGATTTCTATGAATTTGCATTTTAACACCTTTACTTAAGCTGGCCTTATAATATCTGTTCATTAGTCAAAGCATTTACTAAGGCATATACAAGGGGTCCTTGAGAGTCTATCTATGTGTTTCTATCTCTTACAATTCTTCTAATATTACCTTCATATTACCCAGCTAATGTATACTTATTTACCATTTAAGAATTAATTCAGATTCCATATTCATGGTGAAGTTTCTTGAACCACTCTAAAGATGCTTAAAAAGCCGGGCATGGTAGCGCAAGCTTGTAAGCTTGTAATCTCAGCATTCGGGAGGCTGAGACCGGAGGATCTGGGTTCAAGGCCAGCCTCAGCTACCTAATGAAGCACTCTGCAACTTAGTGAGACTCGGTTTCAAAATAAAGAATAAAAAATAGGGCTGGGAGTATAGCTCGGAGGTAGAATGCCTCTGAGTTCAATCCCCAGTACCGCAAAAAAATAAAAAATAAAAAAATAAAGATGCTTAAACATTCTTTTTAAACTAGAATAGAAAAACTATGACCTGAAGGGAAAGAAAGAGTATAAGAGCAGGTGGATATGACCAAAGCATTATATGTGTGTGTATAGAAACATCACCCTGAAAGTCATAAAGTTGCTTAATTAATACATTAATGATTATTATTAAAATAAATAAAAAAGGACCTCCATTACATTGTAGATAATTTCCATTATGTCATATTTATCACATTCTGTTGTCTGATCCAGAAAATATTTTTTCACCAGATTGCAAGTTTTTTAAAAAACAAGTACATAATTGGATTTATTTTTATATTTCTGAGATTTATAGAAAAATGCCTGACTCATTGTAAACATTAAAAAATTATTGAGTAAGCTGGGCATGTAACACACATCTGTAATCCCAATAATTAGGAGCCTGAGACAGGAGGATCATTGGTTAGAGGAAAGACAAAACAATATAGTAAGACTCTTGGCAAACTAGTGAGGCCCTGTTTCAAAATGTAAAATAAAATTAAATTGGGGGTGTGGCTTGGAAGTAGAATGCCCCTGGGTTCAATCCCCAGAATATATATTAAAATTTCCCTTGTGTGTGTTTGTGTGTGTGTGTGTGTCTGTGTCTGTGTCTGTGTGTGTGTCTGTGTACTAAAAATGGCAATGCCTTTAAAGCATTCAAATACTTGAAAGGTGGCAAATAAGTTACAAAACATGACCAATATTTTTATGAATTCTGGAGAGATTATTTTCCCTAAACTAAGAATTTTAACAGGGAGAAAAGCAATCAAAACTAACATAAATAAAAATCATCTCATGGAGTTTATTAAATGAAATAAAGGAGGATGGAGAGTTATATGAACTGTTGAAATAACTAGAATAAATTCAGTGATAGAGTCAACGTGGGGATAATACATGAAGAAGGTATTTTGAACTATGTTTTTGAAAAATAGAATGTAAAGTAAGTTATTGCTAACAATTTACATTCTGTTGAAACTCATGAAAATAGAAACTCGATTTATTACAGAAGATAATGGGTTACAGATTCACTACATTCTCCTAGATGATATAGATATTTTTTGTCCATTTCAAAATAGTCCTAAAATTAAATATTTCTGGACCACAGTATTAAACTATTCTAAGGATCTTATGAAAATATCAATAGGAATCATATTATTTCTGTGGTTCATGCATATTATGTAATAGAAGGAATTGTTTTACACATTTCAACAAAATTTTTCTTTAATATGAAATAGTCAAATATTACTTATGAGACTATTCATGGTCTCATAAATCCTGGGGATTTTGTAGTCTCTCTTGGGGTAATTTTTCTGAAGCTAAAGAAACCAGAATGCTGATCAATGAAGTTAGAATGGACCGAAAATTCCTTAACTGTTCAGCCCCTTCCAATACTCTCCAATGCCTTCTTGATATAACCCTGCCTCGTATTTCATTGCCATGCTTGCCAATCAGTTACAGTCTTTGGCCCCATGTCACTTTCATCTCATTGGATGACTGTCATGGGAGCTGCCCAATGGTGCGCTGCTAATGAGGCTGCTTAAAGAGCAGCTGGGGATGTGCAATTGCTGGATTAGGGTCAAGGCCAAGAGAGAAAATGGATGAGAGAGATAGAGTCTGAATGCCTGCCAACAAACAGGGGTTCTATTATCCTGCTAAAGCAGGACATTCATTACCATCTATTGCAACATAATTTGGGTTCAGTCAAGCTGTCTCTCTCTCTCTTTGGATTTACAATTCATAAAGCACAAATGGTCCAAAGGGTGCATTGTCCCTTGTAGCCATGTAACCCAGGGTGAGAGGGAAGCATGGCAGAAATGAATGAGCTATGAAGTCCCTAGTGTGAACACCATCAGGGCTGACACCTTGTTCATTGGAGCTGTAACATAAGTTGTAGGCACAGTGCTGGAATAGTTTCACATCTCTCTGGAGCCAGTTGCTCATTAAGCAAAGATAAAATAAAAAGTCCTTGTTTATCCTTTGAGAAAACCAAATCCTAATGCTAACAGCCGGTATCTTCATGATAGTTTCCTCTAGTCACTGGTGAGATTACTGAACAGGAACAGGAGTGAAGTTTGTTTTTCCTTGAGCATTCGAATCCCTGCTTCTTTTAGACCAAGTTCTTCCAAGTTCAGAAAATATTTGCCCTAGGATTTTTTTCATTAGGTTTGTGCTATTTCTACACATAAAAACTGAAATGTAGAAAACTGTCCCATGTATCTTTTTTTAAAAAATCAGAATGCTTCATTTAAATAGGATAAATGTATCTCTCCTTCCTCTTCCTCTCTCCTTGTTTATTTACTGATCATTTTCAATTACATTCTCTGTCATCTTTTGGATTCAGTGTTAAAGCCCACCTGCTATCTGCACTACTGGGACCAAAATGTTATTGTCTAATATGCCCCACTCAGTTAAAAAGGCAAATGAGCTTGGTGAAAAAGATAACAAGTACAGTAATTCCAACGAATTAATCAATGAAAATAGTTAATCACTAAAAAGAAAACCTAGTCATTACATTCCCATTTGACTGATAATAAGACTGGGTATGTTCGTCCACATGGCAGGTTGACCCGCACGACATCTTCACGCTCTTAACAAAGGTCTGTTCTCAAGTCACAGATGAAAGTACTAGATGTTCAACTCTGGTCCTTATATTTTGTAGATTTTATTATCACAGATTTATATAGATGAGATTTTAGTTGTACTTACATTTTCTGGGTGATTTATCTGCATTTTATGATTCAGTCCACATTGGCTCTCTTTTCTTGGATGCTAAAGTTTCATCTTATATATGTATAACTGTTTCTTATTCCATTTCCTAGTATTAATTTGCTGTAATTCATCTTCTAATTATTTCCACTGTGCTTTACAGGAAGACTACCTTTTTAAGATTTTATTGTTTTGCTTTTTAAATACTTACCAACATAGGTATTTCAAATAGCAGATACAAAACCATAATAAATGACCCATTAGCAAAATTTGCCTCTGATTCTCCAAACACTTTATAAATGTGTTTACAAAATTCAATATATGCATTGCCTTATTTAACTCAAAAACAAGATTGCCTCTTAATGAATGCAGGTAATTTAATATTATGGTTTAACACGTTGTCATAATGACTTTGATACCTAAAAGTAAAAAGCCATTTTCTAATCAACAATTACTGCACACACTCAACAAAGATACCTTCACAGGGTACCTTATGTGCTAAATACTGAAATTTGTGTGTGTGTGTGTGTATGTGTGTGTGTGTGTGTGTGTGTGTGTGTATGTGTCTGTGTAGAAATATATTAATTATTGTTCTTTGTACTTTAAGGTAGTTGATTCTTTTAAGTTAAGATTTTTATGCAAATACTATATTTTCATGATTTCGCTTTCTTTAATGAATATGTTAAGTAGATATTTTGAAGATGTGACTGCTAGCTATTTAACTCAAACCTGTGTAATCTAATTTTATTATAACATATTGAATGATACACATGGTCATAAGTAGTTTTGTTTAAGGCATTTAGAAATAGTTTTTTTTTTCTTTTTTCAGATTTATAAAGATTGTTTTACTAAAGTGAAGTTTAATATTTTTAATTTGTTCATGAAACAAATTCCTACCTTGGCACATATTTAATTTTTTCCTTAAGTCATATGGAGTCTTGCTGGGTGTGGTGGCATATGTCTATAATCCCAGTACTTGTGAGGCTGAGATAGAATGATCTCACATTCAAGGCCAGCCTCAGAAACTTAGCAGGCACCTTAGCAACTTAGTGAAACCATGTTCCAAAATAGAAAATAAAAGAAGGCTGGTGGTAGAGCTCAGAGCTAGTACATGTCTGGGTTCAATCCCCAGTATGTCAAATAAAAATAAATAAATAATAAAATAAATATAGAGTCTATGAATCAAAGACTGAGGATACAATAATAGTCTCAGGAAATACCTAAATAATTAAACAGAAATAGAAAGGCAAGAAAGAGAGAACTGATAACGCCTCCAGGAAATTTAAAGGATTCTGCTTTGTTTGTTTGTTTGTTTGGTTGTTTGTTTGTTTGTGGTGGGGAAGTGATGAAATGATTGGTAAAGAGTAAGGAAATTTAAAGGTAGAATCCAGTTTTGGCCTTATCCACCCAGCATAATGAAAATGAGGCGGAGATATTGATTCTCTGAGTTTAATTTCAAGAGGAAGAACTAAGTTGGCTGTCACCTGAAGCAAGTGTTAAAGGGGAGTTTGGACAAGACATAAGCAACATTCTAAAATATGATTCTTACACAGGACCATTAAAATCTTTAATAAAATTGCAAAAGTCATAATATGCTTAACTATGTTTTAGACTTTAAGTGAAGAGGCTGAATTTTTCACAAGGACAAAACAAATTCAATTTCTAGATGAGAAAGCAAATAGATTACAACCATAGTTCTCTGGCATCGTGACATACCCTAAGATGTCACATGTCCTGTTAGAAGAAACTAAGTCACTCAAAACACGGCTGACTGTTCACAAAAAGTTGTATGATGGCCATTATATTTTTAGAATAATAATAGTAAAATAATAATAATGGCTCATATTTACATAATTATTCTTATAGGCAGTGCTATTGTGTCTACATACATTCTCACATTATCTCTTTAGCACATATCTCTTCCATGAGGAAAATATTTTTCTATTTATTTACTAAAGAGAGAAGTAATGTTTAAAGATAGTTTAAGCAATTTGCCCTGCCCACCCAGCTATTAAGTTGTGAAGTTGAATCAAGTTCAGGCAGCCTGGTTCCACAGCCTCTGCACTTAACCGCTAAACTAGACCAGTAGGGGAAAAAAAAATGCTTATGTGATCCCTCAGCCTTCCATTTCTGCCAAGGAATGACTTTAACACCAAAAGAGAATTGGTCTTTTGGAATGAAGCCCTAAGGGGTAAAGAACAAATAGAAACTTCATAAATAAATAAAAGAATAATGACCATGAACAGGAGCATATTTTAACATTATAATTCTTTCATTAAATACATTTTCCTACTTAGCTTTCAGGAGAGGCACCATGGACTTCTAAAGAATTTGCACACTTATTAACTTAGCATATGTTTAAACTGATCTAATATCCCATTTTCCAACCTTTCTCCTCACTTATTTCTAGTGGATGCTCAAGAAATAATAAATACATGACAAATTATTTTCCTGTATATTCTATAATCCCCTAGAAGTTAACAGTAGAGTTTCTGCAGCCTCTAAGTGGCTATATATCAAATGCCTCCTCAGTTAAGACTTACATAAAGATACAAGGGTGACTCATATATTTTTCTTAAAATTCTAATTTAATGCTATGATTTTGATGGTCCTTAATGAATCAGGAAAGAAAGTGTGTAGGTGTGTACACATGTACTTTATCATCATTCCATTCCCCATACCCATAATCAGTTTTGTAAATCAATGCAAAAAAATTTTATTCCGATAATAGTTATAAATAAGTAGACACAGGCATTAGCTCCAACAGCTAAAAATGCCTTTTATTCTGTTAGTGAAAAAGAAAATATTTTGTTATTTTAGTAACTATATTTTCCCTTAAATCATTAAAAATATTCCTGGAAGGGTTCTAGATCCTACATTACATCTGCAACCCCTCTCTTCCAAATCTTCACAAATGGTGGCATTAATGGCGCAATTAATCAGAACTGGAATGAAGAATGGAAATGAGAAGTGCTTTGTAAATCAGCCTCAATATTGTTCTGTTGCTTTTATCTGTCTACTGTGGGTTAGGTTCATTGCTGCAGAAGCTCATCCTACCCGATAAAAACCACACTCAAGTTGCATACCAAAACAAATGGCTCTCACATGAATGCCAAAATGGAAATTAGGAAGACTTCCATGGTTTATCTTCAGGCATGAATCCAAAATTTACAGTCACATCCTCCATGGCATGTGCATTTCTATTGTAGTCAATCCTGGGTATATAGTACAGTTTAGCATTATTTCAATGTGGCTGCTTGTCAATAATTTAATGCTAACTAACTAATGCTCTCTAATTGGACAGAGTCACCTAACCATCCACTTATTTGTACACAGTGTATAACTACAATGGTTTATCTTTTTCCTCTTGTTTATAGAAAGTTTATCAAGGATAGGAAGGTAGAAATAATATCAGAATCTTGAACAGAAAACCATATGAAATACCATCTAAAAGAATATACAAAATCCAAGTTTCTTCAAACATCCTTCCCTGTTAAAAATTTAAAAAGCAAATTTTGCTCATGAACTCATAAAACTCATGGATGTTTTTATCTTTTTTTTTAAGTAATAGAGCGAACATGTTTCTTAGGAGTTAGTATACTTTTCTTTGTAGCCCATTTAAGTATTTATATGTGTGTGTGTTTGTAATTTTCTTTTGTCATTAATTTTTCATAAGCTTAAGAACATACAGATCACTGACATTTATCTACAATTGCATTGAATATAAAAATTAAAATAGATATTCCTCAAGAAAAATACCATTATCCCTGTTTATCTGAGCACATGCAAGTGAACTAAGACTTAAGAAAGTTAAAAAATTACCTAGAGTCCCACAATGATTTCGGTTCCTGCTGTCTGAATCTATTGTTTGTGCTCTGCCCCACCATAATAAAGTAACACAGAATGTACAAAAATATTGTTGACTGAGGTATCTCATTCAAATTAGAACATTGTGGAAGACAGTGACTAAAAAAGCAATTACAGCAGGTGTGTTACTCAATGGATTGTTTACACAGAATTGACCAATAAAGTGAGACCTAATAGTCAATCTTACAGCTCCATGTACTGACAATGAAAATTATTGTTTCTTTCAGAATTGGGTGAAGCCAAGAATAAAATGCCAAACAAACATGACAAACACTGAGGCTATACTAGCATTTATAATTTTCATGACTCTTTTGGAACTTGGGTCTTCACAAGAGATATCTTGTTAATGTAAAACAGGGAAATTACTTCTGAATCAATTCTTTAAAAGCTATTTATTGTGGACCTATTTCCCAGATATAAATATGGGAAAATAAAGACTGCAGTTACTGCAATCACTTCAACCTCTAAATAGGAAATAGTAAGGGTGGCTTCAAAAAATACATGAAAGAATTTAAAAATTCTAAGGTAGAAAAATGCAGACAATCTAGTCAAGATGGAATTTGTCTTAATAAGCTAACTCAAAGTATAACTGCTGAATTTCAAGAGTGAATCTGGCAGAGCCAAAATCCAGAACACTATTGTAGTAATTACAGCAAGAGACAGTAAAGGGCCTAGCACACAGAGGCAGCATAGAGCCACTGTTCTTACTTGACTCCATCCTGTTATTTCATTTTGTGTTTTTGTACATTCTCAAAAGTTTAGGTCTTTTACTACTATTTTCACTCTTCCTTTTCCATTTAATACACATTTAGAAGAAAAACAGAACATTTGATTGTAAATTATCCAACCTAACTCAAACAAAGCTTTGGTACTACATATAAAGCTCTGTATGACTTCAAGTGAAATACTGTATCCTCTGAGGTAAATATCTCTGCTTCCCAATTGAGACAAGAAGCAGTTCCTTTTGTGTTGCTAGGTGTCTTCAGACAGTAACATCAAATAAAACTATGCAATTAATTCTTATTTTTACTGTCCTGCTCTCTCAATATTAGCAAGAAAATATATCTACTTTCATTATTTGCCTGTTAATAATTGCTATTTACCTTGTTAAAGAATTGTATGGCAACTCACAACCTGCTTTTATGTGCAGTTCTTAAAAAAAAAACCTCAGGATTATACAAGGTGAAGATATGTTTCCCATTTCCTTTCTAGATGAATCTTAATTTTCTCATATGTTAGCATTTGCTGCTCCCTCACCAGCTTCTAAGAAAGTGGATTCAATGTGTCATCCTACTCCAAAATCTCAAGACTGAAGCAGACTTAAAAGCAGTTAATGAGAAAGATATGATGCAGTTTCCAGAAAACAACAGAGTACTAGATATACACTCAAATCAGCACAAGAATGTTTAAATAATAGTATAGTAAAAATACTGATATTTGACAGCTTTTTTTTTTCATTACAAACAACTATTCAGACATCTTTCCCTGTGTATCACCCTGCTGAAGGTTTCTACACCTAGATTTTTTTTAGTTCACCCCCTCGATCACAAATTATATTAAAACCTGGACATTAATATAAGTTATAAAGTTGCCTGCTCATAAGCTTTAAAGTATTTCCATTAAATAAAGACCATGGTTCAGTATCCTAAGTAGTGAAATTTAAGCACCTCCAATCTGATCCCAGGATTCTGTTCAGCTAAGTCCTGAAGATCAGGAACAGGTGGAAGAACTCATAATAGGCATTTCCTCTTTCCTCTGTGTACAGTAATATCCTGTTGGTAGCTTGAATCTGCCATAGTAGGAATATTGACACCAAGAAAATGGGCAAAGCACTACAAATCAGTTTTTTTGTTGCTTTTGTTTTGTTTTGTTTTGTTTTTTGTTTGTTTTCAGGAAAGAGCTGATTGTTAAACATTTTTCCACATAACACTAATTCTGTTCCAAATCTCACTAACAATGTATTTGTTAAATATATTTAGTAGTCTAAAAGTCTAAAGCTTATAGCTCTTCCATCCTCTTGTGATGCACTTTTTACCCATTTTGACCATGTGAAAAATAATGATTCTTTACGGGATGGTATTTTGGAGGGGTAGAATTTGTTCTAGATATTTTTGAGAGGCATGCCTTACATCTCTTAAAAAACATAAAAGGAATACCTATCCTTCTGCCTATCCTTCTAGGCCAGGTTGTAGTACCATCTCTTCCCAAAGCATACCTTATTTTTCACAGCGAAAAAATAATTTCAGTCTCCTTTGTGCTCCCAAAAGATTTTATTTATATTTGATTTATAACACTTAACACTATTATTATCTTTATCCTTCCTACTATACTATAAATTTTATGAGAGTGAAATTTCCATCATCTTCATGTTTGCCATTTAATGTGTAGCAAACAAAAGGGGCTCAGTAAATCAATATAACATAAATGGATAAATAACACTGAACATTTCAACTGGCCTCCTACTTCCACAGTTTCCTCCACTTTTTCCCATTAAGCCTGCTAACTTTTATCAAAGAGTATTGAAAAGGTCTTTGAAACAGAAATAAAAATCTGCTTTGCTTATTGCCACTTCATGATTGAATATGAGAATACTAAATGCCAAATGAGTTATAGGCTCTGCTTTTGAATGACACTTAAGAAGGCAATAAATTGAGAACAAAATGCTAAAATAGCTATTGAATTTCAGATATTTTTCTAAGGAAAATAATGCAAACCAGCATGGTTTTTATAACAAAATGCCCTTAAAAGTCAGCAGGAGAGAAAATACCACTTGGAAAAACATGTTCCTAGAAATGTTTACTTAAATATTACTTTGGGGGAACGAAAAGTATTTGCATGATAAAATTGCTTTATTAACAGCATATTGAGCTTCACTTGCCTGGCTTGAAAACAGAGCCAAGGAATCTCAATACAACTCCCATCCTGTTTTGTTTTCTCTCTAGCATAAATGTAGGCTACTTAAGAATTTAATGAAAAATTCTATTGCTTCCCCAAACACTCACTACCTGAGTCAGCTCAAATTTAGTCATTCTAACATCATAAAATATATATATTCTGGCTCAGTTTTCTTATGCAAGAAGATTTTTTATCACAGCCAATGTCTTAATTTTCTAAAAGGATTGCATAAACATGTTCAGTCAGTGGCCCCTTGCAAGAACCGATTCACTGGGCAGTAGAGCAGGTGTCACTGACTTCCTATTTAGCAGCAGCTGGCTGTTTTTTATTAGAATGATCTTTGTTAGAACCAGCGTTAGAGAAATGTGCCAGCGGTACAGTGGTCAAGACTTTGATGTCTCTCTGCTTTGTCCTCTTTTCTGACCACACATTACCCTTAACTTCAATAAACTGCATGCATCATACAAGCTCTTGCTGACAAAGGAAATGAACTAAGAGACATTCTCACCATATCAGCACAAAATCACCCACACAACTGGAAAAAAAAATCCAAAATGTATACACACTACACTAATTGCATTCTGTAACATCATGCTTGCATAGTTAAAAGATTGTAATGTTAACACTTGAGATTGTTCTCAATTAACATTAACAAAGAAACTCCTGTGAGCTGCTTTAAGGGGAAGGGAGAGGAGACTTTTAAATTTAGTCTGAGAGAGTTGATAACATTTGATATTTGGTTGATGTAATTATAGAAAGAAAAAATTTCTAAAGTCTTGCTCTTTTACTGAAAAGAACAATCTCCTTAATACTGTCCCAGGTTATAAGAGTCAGCAGATGTTAGCTCCATACTGTGGAAAGCCATCCTGGGAAAAGGTCACTCCCTACAAAAATGCAAATCAGGCAAAGATCTGCAGATGTGCACAGAGAGGAGTTGAGGTGATTGACATTCTACGTTGTGTTCCAATATGTAATGTTGATAATTCCAAGCAGGTTATTTAGATTGAATATAGTTTCTTATATGTGTGTATATGTGTATAATAAGAAATGATAGTACTATGAATTAAAAGTATCAATACTTTATTAATTAATAGGATATATAGTATTTTAAAAGCAATTATAATAATTATGAATCAATAAATATAATGGCTAAATTTTTTGAGGAAGTTTTATATCATGCTTTAGGTGATCATGTTTCTTCCATTAACTATTTTAAGTTTCAGTACTACTGCACAGAAGTAGAGATCATTTCTCTAGATATATAACTGGGGAAATCAAGGCTGAAACAGTATTTTTCTCAAAATCCCACAACTATTAATGAATGTCACTAGCAACTAAACCCAGGATTTTCCAGGCCCAGAGATCTGTTTCTTGGCCACTGCATTAAATTAAAACTACAAAATAGACTTCTGGGAAGATGGCATCAGAGTGAGACACCTCTCATCAGGTGCTGTGAGCTCAATTCAAATCTGCCATTAAAGCAGCTTCTTCGCAGAAGAAAAAAAGCAACAAAAAACTGAACAACATTATGAAAACTGAAATACAGCTGACCAGGATCCAGAAAGCCGACCAGGGAGAGCAAAGAAGTCCATCTGCGCGGGAACGATGTCATACTGCAGAGTGGCAGCCAACATTAAGCGAGCCCCCGGCCCGGGATCTACTAACAAAGAAATATATAACGACCTTTTGCATTCCCAGCAACCAAAGGTGGAGTAAGTGACTCCTGAACTCCACATCCTAACCAAGCTGCATATCATGGCACCTTCGACAGTGATCGGAACACATGGTATGACCAGATTAAGCCTGCATGGAGCCATCCCAGCTCACTTCTCCCTCCAGAACCAGAGCAGCAATCAACTGCACTGCAAAGCTTGAATCAAAACTGCCACAAAAGTAGCTTCTTGATGGAAGTAAAGATAAGTAAAACAGCAAAGCAGTGAACAAAGCAACAAAAGCAGATGATCTGAACCCAGAAAGCAGACCAGAGAGAATAAAGGAGCCAGTGCATGCTCAACAGTGGCAACCGCTATTTTGTCATCCGCCCACAGCAGCAGATATCTACGCAAAAGATTTGCAGAGGCCAAATCAGGTCTGTTCTTACAAACCTGCAGGGTTTTTTATTTTGTTTCTTGTTGTTTTTTTGTTTTCTAAGTTTTTGTTTTGTTTTAACTTTCCATTGGTTTTATATATATATATTTGTTCAGAGGATTGGTTGCTTTTGCTAGACCCTAGAAGTCAACACCTGAAACCCACCAAAGACACCAATAGAGTGGGCAGAAGAAGTCCCGGAGTAAATGCAACTCAGTACGATATACCATTCACAGTGAAAAAATAAACATAAGAAATCTATAAATTCAGAGAAAGCTTACATGAGCAGCAAAGATATAAATTTAAGAACAGGGAAACCATGGGAAGGAAAAATAGCAAAGAAACAATAAATCAACACAATCCCACAATAACAGAACTCAACAACACTGAATGGAAGAGATTACCAGAATAAAAATTCAGATCATTAATAATAGAAATGATATAAAACTTCCAGAAAGAATGCAGAGAGAGCTGGAAAGAAATAAAGGAACAAATAATCTGACACCCTGAGCAGGAATCACAGAGAAGCCATGAGGGAAGTGAAGGATATGAAAGATGCAATAATAGAAATGAAGGCATCAATACAAACTATAAACAGTAGATTAGATCACATGGAAAATAGAATATTGCTCCTAGAAGATGACCATTCCAAAAATGAATCCATTATACATAATTTAGAAAAAAAAATTTGACAGTATGAATTGAACATCGATGATATCTGGGCCAACTTTAAAAGAGCTAACCTAAGAATAATAGGCATAGAAGAGGGATTAGAAGTTGAAACTAATGGAATAAACAACCTTTTCAAAGAAGTAATATCAGAAAATTTTCCAAACATAGAAAGAGAAGTAGACAAGCAGGTGCAGGAAACATATAGAACCCCCTTTAGACAAGACCAAAGAAGAGGTTCACCACACCACATAATAATAAAGCTGAATAATGTAGAGGCTAAAGAGAGAATTCTAAAGATAACAAAAGTAAAAGGTCAAGGGACATTTAGAGGCAAACCAATTACAATCACTCTAGACCTCCCAAACCAAGTCATGAAAGCCAGGAGGGGCTGGAGTAACATATTCCAAACTCTGAAAGAAAATAACTTGCAACCAAGATTATCTTACCCAGCAAAACTCTCTCAAAATTGACAGGGATATAAAAACCTTCCATGACAAACAGAAACTAAAAGAATTTATGTCTTCCAAACCAGCACTAGAGAAAATACTCAAAGAGATTAATTACAAAGAAAAACTAACAAGTAATGTCAAAACCAGAGAAACGAAATTTCCAGGAAGCAAACAACTAAGCAAAGAAGAACAAACACTACTGCAAACAACAGTCAAAACTCAAAATGTTAGGAACTAAAAATCATCTCTCAATAATCACACTGAATATAAATGGTCTCAAATGCCCGATAAAATGGAACACGGTGGCAAAATGGATTAAAACCCAGAATCCATCTACATGCTTCCTGCAAAAACACACCTTACAAGCAAAGATTCCCACAAACTAAAGGTGAAGGGCTGGAGGAAGGTCACCCATGCAAATGAAACTCAAAGACAAGCAGGAGTAGCAACTATTATATCAGACAAATTAGATTTCAAGCCTAAGCTTATCAAATGAGACAAACAGGTCATTTTTTTTTTACTAGTATAAGGAATAGTCCAGCAAGAGAAAATAACAATTATCAACATCTAAGTCCCAAACATAGGTGCAGTCACTTTCATAAAACAAACTCTGCATGATATAAAGTCACACATAGATCCCAATACACTAATACTAGGAGGCTTCAATACTCTTCTCACATCGCTAGACCAATCTTCTAAAAAAAAGGTCAGTAAAGATGTTTCTGACCTAAATAATACCATAAACCAAACAGACCTGTTAAACACATACAGAATATTTCACCTAACTACAGTTGAATTCATATTGTTCTAAGCAGCACATGGAACCTTCTCCAAAATACACCACATTCTGGGCCACAAAGAGAGCACTAGCAAATTCAAAAAATGCAAC
Source organism: Graphiurus murinus (assembly GCA_004027655.1). Classification (NCBI taxonomy): domain Eukaryota; kingdom Metazoa; phylum Chordata; class Mammalia; order Rodentia; family Gliridae; genus Graphiurus; species Graphiurus murinus. Next base: position 30,271 of record PVLC010003792.1, read on the forward strand.
ATAATTCCCTGTATCTTTTCTGACCACAATGGAGTGAAACTAGAAATCAACTCAAAGAATACCCAGAGTAACCATGTAAACACATGGAGACTGAACACCACACTGCTGAACGAGGAATGGGTCATAGAAGAAGTAAGGGGAGAAATTAAAAAATTCCTAGAAACCAATGAAAACAGAGACACAACATATCAAAACTTCTGGGACACCTTGAAAGCATTACTAAGAGGAAAATTTATAGCATTGAGTGCCCACATAAGAAGAATGGAAAACCACCTAATAAATCATCTAATGACACACCTCAAAGCCCTTGAAAAACAAGAACAGTCCAACCCCAAAGCCAGTAGAAGACAGGAAATTATGAAAATCAGAACAAAAATTAATGAAATAGAGAATAAAACAACAATACAGAAAATCAACAAAACCAAAAACTGGTTTCTTGAAAAAATAAACAAGATCGATAAACCATTGGCCAACCTAACCAAAGAAAGAGAGAATCAACCCAAATTACCAAAATAAGAGATGAAAAAGGTGATATTACCACTGACAGTGTGGAAATACAGAAGATCATCAGAAATTATTTTGAAAAAATATACTCCAACAAAATTGAAAATCTAGAAGAAATTGATAATTTTCCAGATACATATAACCTTCATAAATTGAATAAAGAAGATATAGAAAAGTTAAATCGACCAATAACAATCAAAGAAATAGAAACACCAATAAAGAGTTTACCATCAAACAAAAATCTACAGCCAGATGGATTTCCAAATGAATTTTATAAAACATTTATAGAAGAGCTAATGGCAATACTCCTCAAACTATTCTGGGAAAGAAAGAAACAGGACCCTCCCAAACACATTCTATGAAGCCAACATCATGTTGATACCAAAGCCAAATAAAGACAGCTCAAGAAAAGAAATCGATAGGCCTACATCATTGATGAACTTAGATGCAAAACTGCTAGACAAAATACTAGCAATACACATTCAAAACCACATCAAGAAAATTATACACCATGAACAAGTCGGGTTCATCCCAGGGATGGAAGGCTGGTTCAACATAGGAAAAACAATACATGTAATTCACCACAAAAACAGAATCAAAGACAAAAATCACCTAATCATCTCAATTGATGCTGAAAAAGCATTTGACAAGATCCAATACCCATTCATGCTAAAGGCACTGCAGAGAATTGGAATAGAAGGAACATACTTCAACATCATAGAGGCAATATACAATAGGCCCACAGCCAATATCATATTAAATGGAGAAAAACTGCAAGAGTTCCCACCAAAAACAGGAACAAGACAAGGATGTCCATTATAACCTCTTCTGTTCAACATAGTACTTGACACTCTAGCCAGAGCAATAAGGCAAGAGAAGGAAATCAAATGGGTAAAAATAGGGAAAGAAGAACTAAAACTATCCCTTTTTGCAGATGACATGATACTATACTTAGAAGACCCAACACACTCAACCAAAAAACTTACAGAACTGATCAACAAATTCAGCAAAGTGTCTGGATACAAAATAAATCTTAAAAAATCAAAAGCTTTCCTGCCTGTATGTCAACCATAAAACCACTGAAAAAGAATCCAGAAAACAATTCCCCTCACAATAGCACCCCGAAAAATAAAATACTTAGGGGTAAACCTAACAAAAGAGGTAAAAGACCTCTATAAGGAAAACTACACAAAGTTGAAAAAGTAAATTGAAGAAGACCTTAGAATATGGAAAAATCTACCATGTTCTTGGATAGGCAGAATAAATATCATCAAAATGCCCATCCTTCCCAAAGTAATCTACAGATTCAATGCAATACCCATGAAATTACCCCACAGACAGAAAAATCAGTCCTTAATTCATTTGGAACAACAAAAAGCCAAGGATAGCCAAAGTAGTTCTTAGCAACAAGAACCATGCAGGAGGTATCACAATGCCTGACTTCAAACTCTACTACAAAGCCACAATAATAAAAACAGCACTGTATTGGCACAAAAACAGACACATAGACCAATGGAGAATAATACAAGATTCAGAAACAGTACTTACAGTCAAGTGATTTTTGACAAAGGAGCCAAAAACATACATTGGAAAAAAGATAGCCTATTTAACAAATGGTGTTGGCAAAACTGGCTAACCATATGCAGGAAAATGGAAATAAACCCCACTTTTTCACACTGCACAAGAGTCAACTCAAGGTGGATCAAAGACCTGGAAGTTATTCCAGAGACCTCGCAGCTACTTGAAGAGGTCATAGGACCAACACTTCAACACATAGGCACAGGTAAAAACTTTCTTAACAAGACCCCCAAAGCACAAGCAGCTCAAAGGAAGATCAATACATGGGATTGCATTAACCTGAAGAGCTTCTGTGCAGAAAGGAAACTATTAAGAACCTCAACAGAGAGCCCACAGAGTGGGAGAAAATTTTTGTGAGCTACTCTTCTGATAGAGAACTAATATCTAGGATAAACTAGAACTCAAGAAAATCACAGCTAAGAAAACAAATAACCCAATCAAAAAATGGGCAGAGTATCTAATTAGACACTTCACAAAAGAAGAAATACAAATGGCTAATAATTGTATTAGGTAATGTCCCACTTCATTAGCAATCAGAGAGATGCAAATCAAAACTACCTTGAGATTTTACCTAACTCCAATCAGAATAGCAATTATCAAGAACACAAACAGCAACAAATGCTGGTGAGGGTGTGGAGAAGTGGGAACCCTAATACTCTGTTGGTGGGATTGCAATTTAGTGCAACCACTTTGGAAAAAAATATGGAGTATCCTCAGGTGAATGGGAGTGAACCTACCATATGATCCGGCAATACCACTTCTGGGTATCTACCCAAAAGAAAGAAAACCAAACTATCAGATCAGCACATGTGTATCTATGTTTATAGCTGCACAATTTACAATTGCCAAACAATGCAATCAACCAAGATGTCCATCAATAGATGAATGGATTACAAAACTATGGGATATATACACAATGGAATTTTACTCAGCCATAAAGAAGAACAAAATCATGTTATTTGCAGGGAAATGGATGAACTGGAATACATTATGTTAAGTGAGATTAGTCAGTCACAAAAAAGTAAAGAATTGTATGCTCTCCCTAATATGTGGAAGCTAGGGAGAAAATGGGACATAAGAGGGCTCCAGATGAAGATGGAGAATCCTTAAGTGAGAAAAGAATTTTACTTAATGGAAGGTGATGGAGGGAGAGGGAGCACCCAAATGAGCATGATGTACTTTCATGAAGACATCAAAGTCGACCATTAAATTGAATTCAAGAAGGACAGAGGAGGAGGTAGTGGGGTGGGAATTGGGGAAGGGTTAAATGAGAAATGTGTTCATGTATGCATTTACCTTTACCAGCTTGTACCTAACAAAGATGTATGATTACAATGCACCAATTAAAAATAAATAAAGAAAACTACAAAATATTTGAAAATTAAATTATATTAAGGTATTATACAATAAGAACATTCACTTTTTATTTTTCATTGACATTTGAATATTTAGAACAGAATTTTCCAAAATGTGCTCCTTTAGAGAATAACTGCCACAGCTCCTTAATATCTGGATCTTGAGCAAGGCTCAGTCCGCTGGAGTCCTGCAAGGCCGACAATTCCAAAAGAGGGAATGTGTGACATATCCCACTTTGCATTATTAATTTTTGGGTGGTTTGGGTTTTGCCTTTATATTATTATAAATGAAAACTTCTTAGAAACATGTGGCCTTAGAAACATATCTTAGCTGAAAAAAGCAGTGCCTTGAGACAACCCAATGCATTAAAATTTTACAAGCATTACTCTAGAAACAAGCTTTGCAAGTATATCTAAATAGCTACTACAAATAGTTTTTTGCCTACTCCCACCTGGTCTTCCTGGAACCTGAGATAAGATAGAACAATGCTTATAGGGGCTATACAAAATTGTAAAAATTTTAACTAATGGAAAATAATTTTTATATACTTGTTGTAAACTTAACTGGTTGAGGATAACCTTTGGAAAAACAATTCTGTAAAAATTCCTGTTCTATATGCCTCATTGTAAAAAAAAATAGTATAAAACAATGACTAACAAACAGTAAAACAGATGCGCTTCTTCACTGCATTTGTTGTGAGCGTATTCTCATGACCTCGTCTCAATCCACACCTATTGAGGGACCCCCAACCTTACTGCCTGGAGGGCTGGTCCCCAGCAAGTTGTCGCTCAACATGGGGAAAGACTAGGTAAGTTCTCCCATTCAAAATTCCACCATTCATTTTATCAGTATTTAGAAAGGTAGATCGCTCAAGGGTGCTGCAGACCCCCTGTTAGAAACAGAACAGGTAAAGAAGGGTGATAATGTTAAGAATTAATGACGGGTCATTTTAAAAGCAAGCAACTAAAGATGGTCCATTCTAAAAGCAAGGAAATAAGATTAAAGATGGTTCACTCTGAAAGCAAAAAAAGAATACTAATGATAGGCCATGCTAAAAGCAAAGAAAGAAGACTTTTTATAGACATAGCTCAACATATGATAAAGAAAAGAGGTATCTGTCTCTCGCAAACAGTTAAAATAACGACTAACAAACAGTAAAACAGATGCATTTCTTCACTGCATTTGGTGCGAGTGTATTCTCATAACCTCATCTCAATCCACACCTATTGAGGGACCCCCGATCCCACTGCCTCAAGGGCTGGACCCCAGCAAATAACTATGCATGTGGCCAGTAAATATTACAGGAAAATGTGTAACATTATCAAAAGTTTGGGTTAGACAAAGGTCTTGCTGCAGGATTTGTTTTTTAGATCACAATGTGTATTGTCATTTCCAAGGAAGAAAAATGAAATAATGATTATTTACCTATTTTTACTGCATGCTTATAATGTTTCAGATACAAGAATGACTTCATTTCTCAAACAGGTTTATGAGTTCAGTTTATTATCATCATTAACAGATGAGGAAGCTAATGATTGCAAATATTATTCAAGGTCTTAAAACTGAAGTTTATCTGACCCTAGATCCTAGCTATCTTAACCACCATGATATGCACTATACTGTTTTTATCTGTTTGCTCTTAAAACTTTTTTTAGAAAATCTAGAATAATTTAAATTCACCAATTAAGACAGTTAAAATATAGCCTATCAACTCATAACATTCTCTGTATAATTATTTTGTTAGTAAACTGTTTCTCTTTCTCCAGGCTTATGAGCCATTGGTGGTAAGATACATCATATTTTCAATTCTTAAGAAGAGTGCCTGTTATCAGTCTCAGTCCTCTGTATGGGAGGGGGAGAAATGGTGAGATGGGGGGCACCAAGTGCTATGTGCATGTATGTTAACGTCAACATGATTTACATTATGATGTGATATGGTAAGGCATCAATAAAAGGACATTAAAAAAAAGTGCCTGATACAGAATACATGCCTAATACATATTTGTTGAATGAATTTATATTGTTTGTAGTTTGACTTTACTTACTCTTCTTGAATTTCTGAATGCATACTGACAATGGTATTGTTAATCCCCTGAGAAAACTTCTAGTGTTAGAAATAAGAAAACAAGTAAAATAAAATCATAACACTACTATATCCAGAATCTTGATAATATATTTAATAGAGTAAAATAACTAGAAGAATTGTGGAAATAGTCTATTAAATAAATAGTATTAATTGTCCTTCCTAGAAAAAAACATTATTTCAAAATTAGTGTATGGTCAAAATGAACAAATCAGTATTTGTTGTAAAAATATGAGACTAGATAAAGAAAATGTGGGCTATACACACAATGGAATTCCACTTGGCCATAAAGTAAAACAAAATTATGTTATTCACAGGAAAATGGATAGAACTAGAATATATTATACTAACATTAGTCATTCTCAGGTCAAATGTACTGTTTTCTTTCATATGTGGAAGCCAGAGAGAAAATAGAAAGCATAAAAGACTTTAAATGAGCAGAGAAACAAGTAGAGTAGTGGAAGGAGTCGGGAATGAAGTCAGGGGAAGAGGGAGGACCAAGAAAGCAAATAGTTCAAATAATACTATGGCAATATGTGAAGTTATTATTACAAATTTCACTAACACCAATGGGGAAGGAGAAGTGGTGCGTGGCATGGGATATGGAGAGAAGTACACCAGGACCTGTGCTGTGCACGTGTATGTTTTTATCACATTAACCTCATTATGATGTATAATTGCAATGTGATGATGAAATAATTAGTTAAAAATATGAGAATGGGGGAGGTCATATTAGCATGGGGTTAGGTATGACAGGCTTAAATTCCACATTGCCCACTTTACCTTTGGTGCAAGTGTTCACAGTGTTTAGCTTCATGTTCCTGATTTATAAATAGTTTTGTTACTTTTCCTATAGGATGTTGCAAAAATTAAAAGAGATAAACCAAACAGAATAGTGTCTAGACCTTAAGAGTCACCAAGTTAATAGTAACAATTACTTTTAGTTCAGTTGACTTTATGTTACTTCAGAATGTTAACTTTTGAAGTAATAGTTTACTTAGAAGGGAATAGGATTCACATCAACAGACCTTGCCATTATCTGCTACACCGAGTTTACTTTTGAACCTACTCATCTCTAAAAATTCATTTCTCATTTTTAAAACCTTATGATGTTAAAACAAAGTAGATGCATTCTGAGACAGTACTATGGTACTCTTAGCATTTATCAGGATACTCACTCTCTTCTCTTTAACAATCTGAAAATTGTTCATCTAGATGTAAGCTTAAGCATGTTGAGACATATGAGACTGTCATATATGGGACGAAGGAGACTAGCAATTCTGCATAAACCAGATAAATGCTCAAATAAATCTACTGCAATTTCTAATAGAGAATAGGTCTTTCTGACATGTCATTGCTAAATGTTCTACTTTACAAGATTGAAATTGTCCAAAGTCACTCACTATTCTAAACAGGATCAATACTAAAAGGGATTTACCACCCAGCTCAGTGTATAAATCTGCTCTGATTAAAGTTGGTTCTGGAGAATATAGCTCTAACACTGGAAAATTCCCTTTTATTATTCAAAGGAAGTAATGAAATACATTCATTTTAAAGGTGATACAGAAAGCATTTTTTTTTACCCAAACTATCAATGTTATTCACTCATTCATAGGTTCATTTCTCAAGTGTGTACTTTGTTCACTATGGGAATAAGGCACTTTGGAAACTACAAGGTTAGATGACACATGGGTCTTTCCCTTGAGGAGCTTACAGTCTACCAGAGAAAAATAAATGCAACCTAAATAAATTTACTTCAGTATTGAAACTGTTAGCTATTGTAGTACAAGAGAGTCTTAGAATTTATATTGAGCTTTGCAATTTTAAAAGACTTTAGACAAGCTTTGAGCTTTTGCATGGCATGTCCAAGAATGAATGGAATTTGGAAATATGTCCATGGAGTAAGTGTCATATATTTTAAGTAGTTTATGATAGATTTTAGGCCTTTACAATAGAATAGGTGATAGCAGACAAAACATATGAGCATTAAATCATTTAACCAGACCTTTCTTAGAAAACTGTTTAAGTGCTATATTCAAGATTACTGTATATTCCCCAAATATTTCAATCATTTCCTAGTGTGAGTATTCTGAGGGATGAGTTGATCTGTGTGGCTTCAAGGAAATGCTTTATTCATCTTCAACCAGAGAGTAGCTGGCATATTCAGAATATTAGAACTATGAAGATGTTTACTCTTGAATTTATCTCTTGTTTATATAGGATTAATAAATACTAAAACTTCTTACAACTTCCATGTGTTATCTGGTTAGAATAAAAAAAAATTGATAGAATACAATCAATATTTGTATATTTAAAAACAAATAGATAAAATAACTCATAAAATTAGGAAATAGATATTTAATGAATGTTAAAATTCCCATTAGTAAATAGAATCTATGACAAAAATTGTGACAGTTACTTTCATCTTGGTAATTTTTTTTTTCAGTACTGGGGATTGAACTCAGGGGCATTCTACCTCCAAGCTATACCCCCAGCCCTATTTTTTATTCTTTATTTTGAAACCAGGTCTCACTAAGTTGCGGAGTGCCTCACTAGGTAGCTGAGGCTGGCCGGGAACCCGGATCCTCTGGTCTCAGCCTCCCGAATGCTGGGATTACAAGCGTGCACCACCACACCCGGCCCATCTTGGTAATTTTAACATTTGTTTTTTATTTTGGAAAGCTTTACTTCTGTAGTATATTAAGAAGTTTTACTGCCCTCCTTCAAGTATTCTATGATCAAATAAGTTTAGGTTAAAAGAAAGACAAGCAAGCTTCTTTATTGCAGGGATTAGCTCTCAGAATCATGAATATGTATATTAGTGCATTTCTCATGAATGTGCATATTAGTGAATTTCTCACATGGTACCTAAACTACAATATCTCAAACTATATGAAAGTGAAAGTGAAACACTCTTAAAACGTCTTGGAGGGTCATCATTCTCCCATACTTAATTCTGAAACCTGAAATAGATTATTCAACTAAAGATGAAAAGTTAATGAATATTAGAAAGATTATATATAAATTTATTCAGTTCAATTTTAAAAAGTGCTGAGTGCCTAAGAGAAAGACATGATGCTCAATGCTAGAAAGGAAACAAAGAATAGCCCTGAAGAACAAGAGGTCTGTAATCAGGTTCCTTGAGCATACATTCTATGCCAGTTACTTATAATCAACTTACTTCTCTGTGTTTAGTCTTCTTATCAGTAATGGAGATAAGAATATAATAGAATCCATTCCTCAGAGTTGCTAAATAAGAATTACACGGTTGAATAAATATGGAATTCTTAAAATAGTTCAAGCCATATAGTATTATATATGTATGTATTACCTAACATAATAATCACCATAATAAATCTAAAATAATTTAAAAATATTATCTTTAGCTTTTTCTAAACTAAAAGTTAGTTAAACACTCCTATCCAAGATTATAATTATAGTTTAGTTATTTTTTAGTAATGTTTCTCTTTAAAATTCTATGCTTTAGTTTACTAATCTGTTATTGGGTCTAGAGAGTGTTAACAATTATATCAGGCTAGTAACTTTACCTCTATGTCTCAATGAACTAGGACTCAGCATTCAGGGAAATTTTTACTAACATTTTCAGATTATACAAACTTGTAAAATTATTTCACTTTCAGTTTCAGAATCAAGAGTTTTTGCCCCACACTACAATGATGAATAATTTTGGAAACTTTTCTCTTGTACTTTTTAAATAGAAAAAGTTAAATCAAGTAATACAATTTTTGACTGCCAGACCAGTTTTAAAATAATAGTTTTACTGAGCTATACTTTCCATATAATTCACCCTTTCAAAAGCATAACAAATCAGAGGATTTTACAATAATCACAGAGTTGCATAATCACCAATACTACATAATTTAAAGATATTTCAATCACTCCAAAAAAATTTACCCATTAGCAAGCAGATGTCATTTTATCCTATCCCACCACTGGAAACCACTAACCTACTTTTTGTCTTAATAGATTTACCTATTCTTAACCTATTCCACACATGGAATAATATAATCTGTATGATTTTTATGATTGATTTCTTTTACTTACAATAATGATATCAAGGATCCAACATTCTATAGTATATACCCATACTTTATTCATTTTTGTTGCCAAATAATATTTCATTGTATGGATATTTTGTTTACCCGTTCATCAGTTGATATGTATTGGGTTGATGCTATTAACATGTGTTACAGATTTTTGCATGTAAATATGTTATCAATTTGCTTGGGTGTATAACTAGAAGGGGAATTGCTGTGTCATATGAAAATCCTGTTTAACATTTTTTTTAAGAACTACCAAATGCTTTCTTATATGGCTACACATTTTACAGTTTCACTGGCAATGTGTGAACATCTCAATTTTTTCACAACACAATTTTCACAATTCTATACATTTGTGATTATCTATCTTTTTGTATTTTTGTCTCTCTAATATGTGTGGTTATTGTGATTTTGGATTATCTTTAGAGGACTGCAAATATAAATGGAAATTTTTTAAAAAGAGGGATATCATCAAATAATGTAACTATAATACAGAATGAGAAATCAAAAGAATTAAATATATGCAATCACTAACCATGAACACATTGTTCTTGTCATGCACACTCAAGAATATATTCAGTTTCATGAAGACATAATTAAACTACAAAATAATCAGAGAAAGATATAAAATGGTATCATTTCCTTTTTTAAAAAGACTCTAGAAGAATTATAGGTCTACATATATAAAGCTAACCTTTTCAATACATTTTAAAATATAAATTTTTATTAGAATTAAAAATTTTGCATTTATACCTTTGGAAACAGTTACTTCAAATATGTCTTCAAAGAGGTTTTTCACCTTTACAATTATAAAATTTTAATTAAAAATAATAATAGTGTTTGTATCTGATCCAGTTTTTAAGTTACCATTTCATAACGAAAATTCCATAATTTTGTATGCTAAAATATACTTTTGAAGTTCTTTGTATAGCATACAAACTTTTGTTTTTCCATATTTGTATTACTATCCTATGGATTATTTAACAACTTACTATCTACTTACTACCAACTAGAAACACACATATTTATTGTCTTCCAGGTCTGAACCTGTAGTATGAAAGTCCCTTTCACTAGGTCGAGATCAAGGAATCAGGAGAGCCACATTCACTTCAGAGACTCTAGAAGAGGGCATTTGGTGGCTTTCATGATTCCTTACCTTATGGCAGCATCACTTTAATATCTGCCTCCATGGCTACATATAACTATTTACATGGATCTAAATTCACACATATGTATATGTATATATATATATTATTTTAAACTTAAATGGTAATGATAAGTCATTTCATATTCCGATATTTCTTTTTTGTGTGTGTGTGGTACTGGGGATTGAACTCAGGGACATTCTACCTCTGAGCTATGCCCCCAGCCCTATTTTTTATTATTTATTTTGAAACAGGGTCTCACTAAGTTGTGGAGTGCCTCACTAGGTAGCTGAGGCTGGCAGCGAACTCAGATCCTTCCGTCTCAGCCTCCCAAATGCTGGGATTACAAGTGTGCACCACCATGCCCGGCTTCCGATAATATTTCTTAATTCCAACTATTCTACAAAAGTTAATACAAATCATAGCGTGTGAAATTTATTATAAACCATTGTTAAAAAGTGAAACAATTATTTTAAGAAACATTTATCAAGTATCTACTCTTTGCCAAGCATTGGAGACAGTGCCTTTGACTTAAAACTCACTGTTGCACTAGTGTCCAAGGAAGAGATGAACATGAAAATGGTAATGTAGACTCAGTGTAATAAGAATTACAAGAACACCTGGGTAAAGCTGAAATCACATCAGGTAAGTGTGACTGGATGTGTTTGTCCCTGGTACATAGCCTGACGCATTATAGACAAGTAACAAATATTTATTGAGTACATAATTAACAATTCACATATCTCAGAGAAATTACTGAAAACTTGTCCAAAAGGGGTATGATTTTTATCTCACTGATAAAATGAAGACAGATATATAGGAAAATAAAAAAGACTGGAAAATACACAATAGTTTGTCAATTCAAATAGATGAAACAGGAGACATCCATCATATTTATAATAAGAAGTTTGAGATAATTGGATACCTCAAGGCCCTTAAAAATTATTTAGAGCCAGAAAAAGCTATTTTGTGAGTTAAAATTGCCCATATTCTCCTATTAGAAATAAAAACTAAGTGCTCTACTGAGGATGTAGTCATTCATTTAAAAAAATAATTTTCTAGTACATGTTACCATAAATGCTATTTTTATTGAAAAAGATTATATTTTCCAGATCATCAACTTAGAAGAGTAGAATTATTTTTCTTTTAGCAAATTTGTTTCATGTATGACTTAAGACAACTGATCTTTCATATTTACTTCTGCATTATTTCATTGTCACTTTTAAATTGAGATATATGAAGAAAATCTATTCTCATTCATATACTGAGTTGGAAACTAATTTTGAAATACTATTTAAGATGGTTTTAAAATCTTTGTTAGTAAATTAAACTGTAACAAGTGGTAATTTCTTAAATATTAGTTGCAACATGAGTGGCTGGGTCAGCTGCAGACCAGTTATTGTGTCCTTCCCATTTCATTATGCCTCACAGTCAAAAGAAAAATATTCAGGGTTGACTTTATGCCACTGATGCAATCTTGTAAATATTTTACTGTTACTTCAAGAACTGCTGAGTTAATATACTAGTTATGAATTAGGTTACCAAATTATTCATAATATAAATATAAAAATAATTTTCAGGTACATCTTACCATAAATGCTATTTTTATTAAAAAAAGTTCATATTTTCCAGATCAATAACTTAGAAAGGTAGCATTATTTTGATTTTTGAAAATCTCTTTCACGTCTTTTTTATGTAAGAAAGTAATTTTTCTAATTTTATTTTTTAATTGGTGCATGTAATCATATATCTATACATTCATGAACATATCAAAGTAATTTTTCATCACAAAAATAACCGATTTGTGTTTTCTGATCGCCCAAAAATCTGTTACCAAAGTGAATCTTTTGTAATCTGAACCCACTGATTCTTGTGACATGTTCCAGGCAATGAACAGTATCTAGCACATATGAATTATTCAAACAAAATACTTGCTGATTACATGAAAAAAGTAAAATTACCTGAAATTTTAAATTAGAATTGGAAAATGAACTTCTAGTGAAGGCAACTGACAAATTTATGAAATGATGGCTTAATATAAAAATAGGAAAGAGAGAAAAGTTATTTATGATACTCTCAAAAGAATATTAGCAATATAGGTGGTAGTCTACTGCAGTTGTAACTACTAAGTTTGTAGGTTATGTTTTATTATAAAGAAGAGTTACTTTTATTGTGGCTATCTTGTCAAAATACTAAATATTATTTATTAACTATAAAATATTTTTATTCAAAATTGTTGCAATAGAAGGACATGTAAAAACTAGTATTGAAAAATGTGTTCAATAATTTTAAAGTTATTTTTAGGATTCCAGATAATTGAATCTCATCTCTCATTCAACTGATTCCTATACAACCTATAAATTTATAAAGAATCCCTATTAAATATGAACATTTTTCTCTCATTAATGTCACTTAAACATTTTATCATTATTTCAGTTCTCCGGGGAAGTTTTGGGAAAGAAAAGATCATCAAAGGTTAATGCTCTATTGATATTTTCTCAGTCAACATTCTTAGTGCAATAAACCAAAATGACTGATTATACAATTTAGAGGAAGGAAGATTTATTTGGTCATAGTTTGGGGAGATAAGAGATTTAGTCCCCTGCTTTTTCATCTGGGGACCCTCTTATGTCCCATCTTCTCCCTAACATCCGCATATTAGGGAGAACATATGCTTCTTTACTCTTTGTGACTGGCTAATCTCACTTAACATAATGTTTTCCAGTTGCATCCATTTCCCTGCAAAGAGCATGATTTTGTTCTTCTTTATGGCTGAGTAAAATTCCATTGTGTATATATCCCATCCTAAGGCGCATGATGTACTTACACAATTATATCAAGATCATTCACTGAACTGAACCTGAGAGGGAGGGAGGGCGAGGGTGCAGGGTGGGAATTGGGGAAAGGGTCAGATGAGAAATGTGTGCACATTTGTCTTTATCAATTTGTACCTAACAAAAATGTATATATACAAAGCACGAATTATTACAATTTAAAAAAATTAAGCAAAAAAAAAAAAAGAGATTTAGTCCATATATGCAGGGCCTGGACTGCAGAGCACAGGACATGGTTATGGGAAGCAGAGAGAGGGAAAACACAAGGTCTCTGTTCCCCACATCATGGAGGCTGGAAGCAGAGGAGAGAGCAGGTGGAGGAGAAGAGACTTTTAATAATCCCCAAGGCCACATCCCCATGGATCTCTCCTTAGCAGCCAAGCCTCACTTTCAACATTGTTACCTTGTGTCCATGAGGCTTATGGGGACATTCAAAATTCAAACCATTACACTTCACCTCTGTCTCCTCATGGCCACCTCACAATGCAAAATGCATTAATTCATCTCCCAGAGTCCCATAATCTTAACTGCTTTAGCATCACTCAAAAGTCCAAAGTCCAAAGCCTCCTCTGAGACTCAAGGTAAACACTTGGCTGTGAGCCCCTATAAAAGAAAATAAAAATAAAAAGTAAGTTACAGCCGGGCGTGGTGGCGCACGCTTGTAATCCCAGCATTCGGGAGGCTGAGACCGGAGGTTCCGGGTTCGCGACCAGCCTCAGCTACCTAGTGAGGCACTCCGCAACTTAGTGAGACTCGGTTTCAAAATAAAGAATAAAAAATAGGGCTGGGGGTATAGCTCGGAGGTAGAATGCCCCTGAGTTCCATCCCCAGTACCGCAAAAAAAAAAAAAGTAAGTTACATGTATTCAGTATACAATGACACAGAGTAAACATTTGCATTCCAAAAGGGAATAATAGGAAAATGGAAAGAAGGAATGAAACCAAAACAGTATAAAAATCCAGCAGGGTAGCCAGGTGTGGTGGCATATGTTTGTAATCCCGGAACTTGGGAGGCTGAAACAGGAAGATGATAGGTTGAAAACCAGACTCAGCAACTTAGTGAGACCTTGTTTCCAAACAAAAAAATAAAAGAGGTCTGAGAGTGTAGCCCACAGGTAGAATGCCCCTGGGCTCCATCCTCCATCCCCAGTAACACACACACACACACACACACACACACACACACACACACACACACACACTTAAAAAGGAAAGAAAGAAAGGAGAAATCCAGCAGGGCAATCATTTAATTCTGCTGCTCCATTTCTGGCATCTGGTGTACTTGGCAGTGAGATGAGATCTCCAAAGGGCTTTAGAAGCCTTTCCTCTTCCCATGGCCCGGTTGATTGCAATGGCAGCATACTCATTCTTACAGCCTAGTTCCATGACTCTCAGCCTTTCTTTGTGGTCTTTCCACATTAATGGCATCTCTAAATCTCAGATTTTTCATTCAACTTTGGCTTCATCCTCACAGCTTCACAAATTGTCCCATTTGGGCCTGCTTCCAGGGATTCTAAATCAGCCACACATTGCTTAACTTCCCAGACTTTCCTTTGAAATCTAAGAGAAAGTCTCCATGACCCCATTTTTTTTTTTTTTGAGCAAACCCAGTATTGTGAACACGAAGATGAACTACCAGTAGGAAAGGTAATCACACCCTCTTTAATCACTACTGGGCACTTTTCAATCACAGTTGATGGGCCCACCTCCATCTGGGCTGTAGCTGGCTCTGCTTCCATCATGGCCACTGCCAGCCCCTCCTCCATCATGGTCATGTCTGCCTTTATCTTTCATCCACTACATAATTTCTCTGGGCCACATTCTGTCACTTCCAACCTCTTCTCACAAACCAGTTCCAAAGACTCACTATATCCTTCTGCTATATCAATTTCTGCCTTGGTCAACATTATCACTGCTGTAAACCAAAACAACTGACCACACAACCTAGAGAAAGAAAGATTTTATTTCCTCACAGTTTTTGGAGGTTTGGAGGTTGAGCTCATGTGAGGCCATATTTGGACTTTGTGCCCATGTGAGGCCAGGTTTTCACAGCTAGAAAATGGAAGTAGGAAGCAGAAAGAGAAAGAGCACATTGGTTTTGATCCTCACATCACAAAAGATGGAAGCAGAGAGAGGGTAGTTGGAGGAGAGCTATTTATTATCCCTAAGGCCACAAGTTCAGGAACCCTACTTAGCAACCAAGCACAGTTCCAATATTGCTACTTTATTTCCATGAGGGCTAGGAGAATATTTTAAATCCAAACCTTTACAGGTATGAAAAATATATGGAGCAGAAAACTGTTAAGCATTGGAAGGAAATTAGACTTTTTCCACTCTTTATTAAAAAGTTGTTTCAGTACTTTGAAGTAAATAAAATTAACATCAAAATGTAAAATAGAAAAAATGTATGAAACAAATTAAAAATGCCTTGTAATAACTTGCTATTTTAAAACACCACATCTTTTCTCAAATCAATTTAATAAAAATATTTGAAAGCTGATGTTAGACTAATAATCTGAGAGTTGACACAAAAAAGGCTGATAAAATTACCTACCATTGAAAAGTCAATATTATAGATCATATTGAGTTTCACAACTCCTAAGACCCAGATCTAAGAGCAAATTATTAAACAACAAAAGTGTTTCTGTTTGACTTCAAGCTTAATGGTCTCTTTCATATTATCTTAATTGAATCTACCTTCTTTGAAATATCACCATATCTTTTATTTCTTCCTTCAATTTTTATAAGAAAAAATTATTAAAATGCCCAGTCATAGTAGACATAATTTAAATTCAAACAGAATAGAAAGTAAATAAGAATTGCTAAGATCTAGTTTGTCAATGCAAACTATGTTAAAATATCCAATTTTATGTCTTTATCATAGCTAAATCAGACTATTTTATATATTTAACATGATCTAGCCTACCTTATAAACAGAATAAATTAGGAATGATTGCAAATATATGAAGTATGAGCATAGAAAAACTTTATTTTTTGGTAGGTGAAAGATGCTCTAAATATTAAATATTAGAAAAATATAAAACAAGGATTGACTGAAAAATTTGCTACATGCATATTTTCTATATTATTTTACATTTCTATATATTTCATCATAGCTACATTTGACTGAAAAATTTCACATTTTTTTCTGTGTTTTTATTGGTATATTATGGTCTTACATCATAATGTAAATCATGTTAACAATGACATACATGCACACAGGATCTGGTGCCTCCTCTGTGTCCCCAACTCCTCTCTTCTCATATGGATTACTGTGATTGACATTGGAATTTTCACATATGTACACATAGTCAATGGTAATATTTCCACTAATGAACCTCAATCTTCTCCCTTCCCTTTCCTTAGACCACTTCCCTAGCTCCATTAGGTTTCTCCTCCATTATCTGGAATCCCTTCTGGTATCCCAGTTACTCCCTAGCTTGTGCATATTAAAGAAAAGATATGTCCCTTCACTTTCTGTGACTGGCTAATCTCACTTAACATAATGTTCTCCAGGTCCTTCCATTTTCTTGCAAAAGACATTATTTTATTCTTCTTTATTGCTGAGTAGAATTCCATTGTGTGTATTCCTCATAGTTTTGTAATCTACACATTTTTTTCTTAAAAGTTTCACTTTATCATTTTAAATCTTCATCTAATAAAATGTGAAGATGATAATGGCAACATGGCCTTTCTTTCTCATGTGCTGTAGATGAAACTTTAATATGTTAAGCACTATCAGGATCTGATATTTCCAAAACTGAAAATTATTATTTCCCAAGTCATTATTAAAATTTAACCTCACAAATATTTTTATTGAACAGGCTTGAACATTCTTTTTAGAGTATGTCAAGATAGGGCTTAGTTTTACTCTGACTATATTATCATAAAGAGTGTCTAATTCAGAAGCCTTCTACACAATTTTCCTCAAAGAGTAACTTGCAGATTACCAGTAAGAGCACTCAAGGTGACTTCCCCAAAGAGCTTTTTAGAACATGAGAAGAGACACAAGAATAGCAGCAAGAGTGTTTCAGCTCCCAGCAGTTAATCCCTTGAAGCACTTTGGAAGCAATAGATATAAATTTCCTATTGTGGCTGTCTGCTATACACTCCTTCCTTCTTGGCATTAACGCACCTTGTCCTCTTCCCTGACTCTCCAGCACATTTGATAATTCTATTGTCACATAAAAAAATGTGTTCTGTAGCCAGCAAGAATCCAATAATATATTTTGAGGACAGTTTTAAAAAAACATAATCTTCAACTTTAACAATATTAAAATTAAGGACAAAATTGAATTTCATTAGAAGTTGCTATTGTTGATGAAAATAGCTGGAATATACCAGTCATTTTGATGTTTTTCTGTATTTTTTCTTATCTTATCCTTAATATAGATGATAGCAGATATAAAATCAGTCACCTTAATAAAGAAAAATAAGTCTGAGGCTTACAGTCCTCACAACTACAAAATTTTCTAATGCCTAAGAATTTATACTAAACTTATATTCTGTGATGATCCTGTATGAATTTAATGACCCAGTCAATTTTTAAAACGATAAAGATATGTTATAAAAGTGATCATTTAACTGTCTATGCTATTATGTTAAACAAGGAACCATAGTCTACTAGAAAATGAATAGAATTAATTACAGATTGGGACTTATCAGTTAGCAGGTATGGTTATTTACTTAAATTATGTTCAATTAAATATGGAGGATGTTTGCATTTATAGAATTTACTATCTAAAGTCCTCAATATGACATAATACAAGATTAAAAATAAAAGAACAGGTGCTTGTTTATTAGTAGAAGAGGCAAATTTAAATATCCTTGAGTTTGCTTGTTTCCTGGAGCTATGTTCATTTGTATGCACAGTTGTTATTGATCGCTAACTGCTCAAGTTTCAAGAAATTCCCTAGGATTTCAGGACTGATTTTCCAATTTATATAACATGAGGGACAATTTATTCTTCACTCTGAAACTACCTGTCTTTAGGCCATTTTCTTGATATCGTTTACCTGCAACAAGAGCGAAATTGAAGGTCAATCAACAAAGTTATCTTGTTTTCTGTCATTCTTCTAAATACTAATGGCAAAAAATTAAAAATATTGCTTAAAAGAGTTTGAGAATTTGAAATATTTTCCTGAATTATATTTACTCATTTTATTTTTGTTTTTCTTACCACCATTAGCAAAAACACAAACAAAAAAGCCCTATCCAAGGTAAAGGATAGTCTGACAATTCCATTGTATTTAAGCATTCTTAAAATGAAGATTAGGATCTAATTTCTAGCTGCATAAACTACACTTTGACAAAAGAAGAGCTCAGAAAAATGTCAATGAGTATTGTAAAGTTAAATATAAAATGTCCCTAAAGAGCTCATTCAT
The DNA here is from genome assembly GCA_004027655.1 of Graphiurus murinus. Lineage (NCBI taxonomy): Eukaryota > Metazoa > Chordata > Mammalia > Rodentia > Gliridae > Graphiurus > Graphiurus murinus. The sequence goes on from PVLC010003792.1 coordinate 49,215, forward strand.
TAGTGCTTGGAGCTGATATAATTGAGTCATGAAGGTTGTAATTCCACCAATAGATAAATCCATTATAATGGATTTAACCGGGTGGTAGTTTGGGCCAGTAGTGTGTAGCTGGAGGTACTGGGTCCTTGGGGGTATAGCCTTTGGAATTATATATGATTCCTCCTCCCCTTGCTCTCTCTTTTTTGCTTCTGGCTTCCATGATATGAGGAGCACAGCCCATATGCTCGCTTGCTCTCTCTCCCTCTCTTCTCTCTTCTCTGTTCTCTCTTCTCTGTTCGTTCTCTCTCTCTCTCTCTCTCTCTCTCTCTCTCTCTCTCTCTCTCTCTCTCTCTCTCTCTCTCTCCATGGTCCCTGGCATCACATGGACTGAAACTAGAACCATAAGAAAATATATCTTCCTTCCTTTAAACTACGTGGTCAGTCTTTTACATTATATATGTAAGACTGCTGACTGGAACAAGTATAATCTGTCCAATCCTGTGTCACCAGGAAATGAAACCATGTATTGTGTTCATTCAACAAAATTCTGATTGTAAAGACTAATAGGTGCTTAGTAGGTATTCACCACATGACAGGAAATAAAATAAAAAAGAAAAACACATTCACAAACACATTTAATATAAGATTAAATTCAGTCATGTAGAAAAGTACCAAATGAGACACAGGTGTCATAGTTTGTACGACTTTTGATGACGGTTTCATAGCTGCATGGATAGTACTTAGCACTATGCTGGTGATAAACATAGTTTATACACTCTCCTACATTTTGCTTACAATTTCTTCTGTAATAGCTATAATTTTGAGTACATTGAGTGCTATTCAAGTGATAAGGGGATTGTGAGTGGATGCATGCACTTTTCTAAAATGATGCCTACTTTTTTTTTTTTTAACCTTTACAGTTTTCAAGTGTTTGGGAGCACACAGTGTTTATAAAACTACTGAAATAAGTTAAATGCTTTAATTACTCCTGAAAACACTCCTAATCTGAAGCACCTACCAAATGTGTAACAGGTATGTTTTCTCAGCAACAATACAAAATTCTTTAAGGTTTTGATGATAGAAGGTGACATCATTTGGGGGAGACAAGGGCTCTTAGGCCACTCAAGACTAATTTTTTTAATAAGACATGGAAACATTTGATTGGCAGAGGAGGGGGGAAACTCTTCCATTAACCTTTTAAGAATCTTTTAAATGGAAGAAAATCATTCTTTTTAGATTTGTAAGGGCACAACATATAAGCTCAAAGTAGATGTGCCTTTACTATTAGCAGTAATTTGACATTTATATGGATATTCCATATTCTATTTTTCAATAGATACAAACTGCTCTGCGTACATTTAATCCTATTAAAGGTTAACATTACTTAGTAAAATTATAGCTAATGGACAATCAACTATGAAAATGCATTCTTGATTCCTCCTTTTCTACCATACCCTACAATCAACACATCAAGTCCTGTCTATTTTACCTCCCAGTGATATCTCTAATCCATTTCTTTTCTCTGCTTCCAGTGTCACTGCTCAGTGTCAGCCACCATCATCATCTCTAGATATCTGGGTAACTCCACTGCCATCTTTTCATTCTTATCCAGTTAGCATATCATAAGAAGGATGATTTAATAAATAAAATCACATTATGCATACTAGCTGAAAGTCTTTAATTTCTTCACTTATACTTAGAATAAATACAGAAAACCCATAACATACAAATCCCTGCATGCTGTAGCTCTAGCCTTTCTTGCAAACCTCCTATTATACCACAGTCCTGTAACATTATATTCCAATACAATGTCCTTATGAAATTTCTTAGAAGAAATTATCTGTCTCAAACTAAAATGTTTGCCCTCATTGAGAACTTTTTTTATCTATCATTATAACATTTCTTTTCATCTTCTATGTAAATCCTCACTGGCAACTTCTCAGAATATTTGTTGCTGTGTAAAATAATCTAATACACTGACCTAAAGTGATCTGATCTCTACTTAGGTAAAATTATATTTATTTATACCTTTATTTGTCTAGTTAATTCCTTTGCTACAATAAATTTCTTCAGGAAAATAAGAGTCATTTCTGCATTTTTCTCTGTAGTAAAACTGTCTAGCATAGTGCTTCATACATACCAGATTCTCAATAACTATTTGTTGAATTACCAAGTTAGTGAACCAACTACTTATAGCAGTTAAGTGCTTTGTATTTTGTTGTTGTTACTTTCTGCAAACAGAGAAAGTGACAATAATCAACATAACAAAGAATATTCAAGGGAAAACACCTATTATTAATTACTTTAAATATAAGTGGATTAAATGAAACTAAAAACTAGAGTGGATGAGTGGATTAAATTTAAAAAAACCCAATTATATATGACAGGGGTCCAGTTGGAGACTAGCTGTGGTTACCCACTCTACTGCTATGTAGGAGGTCCACACCTGCAACTACGTGGGGACTCCACCCAACAGCAACTGTATAGGATGCATGTGTGTCTATGTCTGTATGGGATCATGCCATCACCACCAGCCTGAATTCCCTCTAGACCCCACACTCCACACCTTACAGGATGGCAGTATACAACTTGACCCAGATAGCATAACACTGAGTCCAAAGACAAAAAGAACACATCAGGGAATATTTAAAGCTTCCATAATGTGTTGGGCTAAGACTTCCACCCTGGAACAAACAGAGCTGGCATACTTCTCAGGGCAATCATTCAGCACTTCAATTAGTCACAGACCAATTCACTTTTTATATACAAAAAGGTACTATGCTTATAAGCACTACATCTACAGTACCAATGCTTATTATCCAGCTGACCCATTTTCCATAACATATCTCAACAAGGGGGTGGGGGTGTCATTTTGGCTTCAGGGCAACAAGCCTTCTATGAGAAAGCATCATCTGTCTCACTCTGGGTTTCTGTGGTTCCAAGTTCACAAAGATGTCTAGTTTTCTGCAGTAGTGGGGGTGATTTGCCATAGGAGGCCTATAGCTGCCTTCATTGGTAACTCAGTGCAAATTCAGCAATAGGAGTTGTTATGCTGTTTTGCAAAGGTGTGTACCAAGGAAAACAAGCTATTTCTTGCAGATAAACTGGGCAGAAATTTTTAAAAATCATTATAGATAAGTCTTTTCCTTCCAGGAAGATGCAATCAACATGCTCATCTTGTAAGAGAAACCTCTAGTCACATCTGGGGGTCTTCTTTTTTTTTTTTTTTTTTTTTTTGCGGTACTGGGGATTGAACTCAGGGGCTTTCTACCTCCGAGCTACACCCCCAGCCCTATTTTTTATTCTTTATTTTGAAACCGAGTCTCACTAAGTTGCGGAGTGCCTCACTAGGTAGCTGAGGCTGGCCGAGAACCCGGATCCTCCGGTCTCAGCCTCCCGAATGCTGGGATTACAAGCGTGCGCCACCACGCCCGGCACATCTGGGGGTCTTCTGAGCTCCTTATCACCTTTAAACCATGGAGCTTTCCTATTATTACCTTGGAATCTTTGAGTTCCCAATTACCTTAAATGTGTGGGGAATTCCTGCTACTACCTTAACTATGCAGACCTGCCCTCCCTCATATGGGATTGGGGTATCTCCCACTTCTGTGGGTCCTGAGAGACTGTCACTCAGAACTGTACTAGACCTAGCAGAATATGTAGCTGCTCAAAGGGCTATCAGAATACTGAGTTTGTTATTCTAAGTATGCACCTCACTTTGTCAGAGTGGGTTTTTGGGCTATCCCTGTTTGGGGGGGTTCAAAGTCCAAGACTTTAACCAACCTTAAATAGCATAGATGTTCTGTACCATCACAAAACCCGTAATAGGCTTATAAGTTAAGAGGGAAGAATATACTGCTGCTAACTGTTTTTCAATAAGAGTGCAAGCAACTTTTTTCCCCTTTCCATAACTGTGACCAAAATCCAATTGGATTATTTCTAGTACCTTGCTTCTGCCATGATCCCAAAAGACATAAATACATCTGTAATTGTTGGATCATCCCAGGCCTATCACTGAGTTATACATCATCTGTCTTACCTGACAAGACAACTCCCAAGAATTTGACAGAATATCCAGGTCCCTGAACCTTGTCTTCATTGACAGCCCAACCTCACTCTTGGAGATTGGCTCAGAGACTGTATTTAGCTGCTTTTAACTCTGTAAGAGAATAATAGGTTAGCATAGCATCATCAATACAATTGTATAACAATACAGCCTCAGGATTCTACCAAGAGGATAAATCCTGTGCCACCCAGTACTGACTTGCTTCAGGCTTCTGCCATCAGGCTATATTTTAATGGAAATATCCCAGTTCATGTGACAGATCATCCACCAGTTTTTAAATGTTGAGTACCACTGCATGCAAGGACAGTGTTTCTTCATTTAACTCCAGATAGTTCACTGTCATATGCCAGGAACCATCAGGTTTTCATAATGGACACACAGGAGGGTTGAGTGGGATATGAGTCAAGCAAATTACAACTGTCTCTTTTAGCTTTAGTATCATTTGTCCAATTTCTTTATGCTCCCCTGGTCATTTGTAAAGCTGTACATTCACAATCTTCAAGGATAGTTATCTGCATAGTCCATCCTTGAAGCACATTCACCACCAGGATATACTCAGCTATGAGGGATATACATTATATTGCTTAAGAGGCAAAAACATCCAATTCTCAAAATCACTGGGGCATATTGAACTGTCACATTGCAGGCAGATCAGTAACTAGTCAATTCTACATGCAGCTTCAGGTCAGCTTGATCCCGTGTCAGCTGAGTACCCCAGCTGAATCTCTAGTCTATACACACTGGAATGTGCAGTTCTAGCACTTTTATGCCTTCTGGACTTCTTCTGATTGGGGACATAACTTGTCTCAATTCATTGGTGGGGTCCATGCTTTCAGGTACTGCTACCAAGAACCACAGGGAAACCAGGGACCACATCTCCTCCCACCTAGGATTTTCCTCCCAGGGCTGCTCTTGATGGGAACCAGGGGTACTCACCACATCCTGCTGATGATACCAATTATCAGGGGCCCAGCTGAGGGCCAGTTGTGACTTCAGACGGTGAGATTGTCTGACAAAGAAAGCATGCAGAGCCTATAATAGGAGGAGAATAAACAGCAAACAGCAATTTTATTCTGCAGACCTGTTCCATATATAGGGTTTTGCATAAAATGGTACACACCCATGTCAATGGGATGTGCGTGTTGCACTTTGCTTAGTCATTGCATATGCCTCTCACACTTTGCGTAGTCATTGCAGTTAAATATATGCATTGTGCATGTGCAAGATGTGTGCACCTGCTATTACATGGGAAGTACACCCCTGCAACTGTGCAGGAACCATGAGCACCCTCAACTGTGCAGGACACACGTGTTTGCAGCTTCCTTGGGTCATGCCATCACTGCCAGCCTGTACACCATCTGGGCCCCCCCAATATGCTATCCACAAAGACTCGTCTTAGATTTTAGGACACATATAAGTTGAAAGTACAGGGAAAGAAACATATGTAAAGCAAATGTTAAAACAAAAGAAAGCATAACTGACTATATGTACACCAGAAAAAAATTGACTGTGAGTAAAAAAATCACAAGAGAAAAGGTCAAATACTATTTCAGAAAAATTTCTTTCTTTTTTAAATACCCTGAGAAAATATATGCTAATAGCTGACATAGTTCAGGTATATGTATACTATTATTTTAAAAATCAAAAGAAAAATAAAAATATGCTAGGAGGATTATGTGGATGTGTGTGTGTGTGTGTGTGTGTGTGTGTGTGTGTGTGTGTTTTGTTTCTCTTGTTTGTAGTCCTAGGAATTAAACCCAGGGGCATTCTACCTCTCAGCTATACCCCAGCCCTATTTTAACTTTGTTTTGAAACAGGGTCTCACTAGGTTGTTGAGTCTTACTAAATTGCTAAGGGTAGTCTTGAACCTGCCATCCCCATCTTAGACTTTCTGGTACTGGAATTACAGGAGTGTGTCACCATGCTGAGCTAGAAAGATATTACTATTGTCATCATTCACATTTTGCAGATAGGAAAAGTGAGGGCCCCAAAATGTTCCATAGCTTGCCAAATGATATAGGGCCAGTGATGATGAAATCAGTCTTGAAATCCAGGCAGAACCTCCATTGTTAAGCTGTATGCTACCCCAGCAAGCAAGATGTCAAAATTTTAGAATCTGGGTATAAGGTGAGAGGAAAGCAAAAGGCAACTCTTTGGTACTCAGGACAAAATAATTTTAAACCAATATATTATCCTAAAGATTTATATACCATTACAGAAAAGAAAATTATGTAAGGAGATTTTTTTTAAGTGAGTGCTAATTTGTCATATATCAACAGAGTGTTGTCTTTTGTTTTAGAGAAGTCCTCTTGGTCATTTAGAAGTCAATAACGCCTTCCAGCATTCGGGAGGCTGAGACCAGAGGATCCAGGTTCGCGGTCAGCCTCAGCTACCTAGTGAGGCACTCTGCAACTTAGTGAGACTTGGTTTCAAAAATAAAAGAATAAAAAATAGGGCTGGGTGTATAGCTCGGAGGTAGAATGCCCCTGAGTTCAATCCCCAGTACCGAAAAAAAAAAAAAAAAAAAAAAGAAGTCAATAACGCCTATGACATCATTAATAATGACATATGTAGATACATTCTATTTTACAAAAAAAATTAGAATTTCCTTTTTCACATTTCTATTCATTCAACCTGTTCATTATTTAACAGTATAAGTGAAAGAAGAGACCCTATTTTTCAAATATTAAATATTATCTTACCTCATCTATATACATGTTGGAATTCAAATTATGAATTCTTAAAGTTATGTTGTTCACAGTATTCTGTGAATCTTTATCCCTCACACAAATAATACAAAAATTATAGAATAAAACAAAGATGATTCGGATTTTATCATGAGTTTTCCTTCTGTAGCAGTTTTATGCAACATAATATATGAAATATATCAAGATTATTTTCATCAACCTTATAAAAATATCAATACCAATTTTTAAAAGTTGCATTTATAAAAAAAGTATTATATATGTACATATATATGCATGATATATCTTAATAAAACTTTTTCTCTACAAGATATTTTAAAATAATGTTCTATAATTTGTGTCTACTGTTCACAACCAATATCATAAATTACATATAGACCATTAAAAACTGCACATTCTGAATGACAACACAAGGATGTTTCCACACATGGCGTATATTCACTTCACAGGTAAGAGAGGCCTTTGGGGAAATTTTTGTCAGCCTTTCTATGAAAGACTCCTGTGGGATATTTTATTCTCTGCAATAAAATAAATTAAGATACTAATTAGCTGTGCAAGGCTCAGGTGGTGATTTTATCATATAGAGGATAACAGACTTTTGAAATGTTTCTACTGATTGTTAATGAAATAAAATCAATAATACTTTTCTTTTATTTAATCACAACTCTAAAATTAGCTATGTTGGTTCTTTAAATAAAAATGTAAATGAGGTCAATGTAGTTTCTTTTTCATTAAGTATAAACCAAAGATTTCAACTGGGTCTCTTTTTATCCTTGACCAGAGAGTGATTAACCTGCTAGGCAGTGGTGAAAAGGTTAAAAGCAAAGAGTATTTCTTGAAAATATCCAACTTTGTTTTTGCCAATAAATAAAATCAATTCTCTACCTTGTCTCCCACTGGTAAGGATGGAGTCCCTGCATCCATTTAGCCCATCAGCTGCTATCTCACAGGACTACTGGACTAAATGCTTTTGTTCAAGAGAAAAAATGAAACTTCAGCTGAATATAATCCTGAATCTAGCTCTAAGCAGAGCTTATAAGGAGATTCTTTATTTTAAAATATTTCTTATTGATTTAAATCTTTCAGGTTGTTGTGAAAGTCCATCTATTTCTTCAAATAGGATGAGCAAATCTTACTAAGTGTCTTTTTTTTCACAATTAATGGGAAACATTTATTGGATTACTTCAATAATCACTTTGTTGTGTCAACTCAATTCTTAAAGTATAAAAAGAGACCAAGAAAAAAATTTCATTTTTTCTTTCCTTTTTAGTTTGAGGATATCATGCTATTCAGACTAATAGACATTAATATAACTTTTCCAATCTAATTTACATTTTTAAATAAGAAGCAAACAGAATTAGCTGTTTCATTCAGTTTTTTACATGTATCTGAATAGACCTGGCCCAGAGAACGCTAACCAGTTATTTCCTGAGTTGCTTTATTTCATTTCTTAGTAGCCTTACAATTAAAAAGATAGTCATAATAGTGCAAATAAATAAGGAAATTCACTGGAAAGCTCAAGAAGAATAGGAGCAAAGAATGGAGCTCCACTGGAAATAAAGATACTTTACAAAATTCTTATTTTTGTGCCAAATATTTTTTCTCTCTCTTCTATTTTGTGTCACATGTTTCTCTCTATTGTTTTGTTTTATTTTCCTTTTCTAGTCTAGTTTCAAATGACCCATAACTTTCTTCAAAATGTTGTTCTCAGCACCTCTACCCATATTAAAGATTCTCTATCATGCTAAAAGTTCAGTTACTGCATGTTATTAGTTTCATGTTATATTTACAAATTTCTAGGAAAGAGAATCTAATGGTCTAAGTCAAAACTCTGGATCATCCATCCAATGGTGACAATGTATCTGTCAATTTTCACCTCTCAGGCAACTATCTGTGACCATTTGCAGACCCAGAATACCAAAAGTGTGCATTAGAATTTCAAACCAAAATAAATATTTAATGCTTCATATTGTACTGTGCAACATGTTGCAATAGATATGCAATATAAAATATGAATACATACAAAATAATAATACAATTAAAGGATGCATGAAAGAAATATGTCTTATAATAAAATTAGAATATTATAACAATATTTATGACAAGATTTTGTCAGTATTGCATTTTATGAGAAGGAAGGTTTGGTTATGAACATTAAAATTATGTCTTTTTTGGAAAAAAGCAAATAGTAAAAGAACTTTTATTAGAAATGTAAGGTAGATTTAAATGTTTTTGCCTATGTAGCTTTTTGACATGCTAAGGCACTGAACTTCTTCAAAATTTTTACTACATACCAAAAGATACCATGTCTGCCAAAATTTAACAAATGCTTACTTAGAAATACCATTAATGAATATGACCCATGAAAATGATGTGATTCACCTTAAATTAAGTCAAATACCCAAACAAGAAAATATCTAAACTAAGAAAATTACAGTAGATGCATTAAACTGAGGTTTACAAACAAAACGTATTCTTTAAAATATTTCACGAAGATAAAAAAAATGGCTCAGATATTTTTGTAACCAATAAAAAAGGCATAGAGTTTGTTATTTAGAATGTATATGAAATTACAAGTATAGTTGATGCTGTGCTCTCACCTTGTAGAAAGTGGAAGGGCAAGCCAGCCAAACACTGCATGAAAGCTCTTTTATAAAGGCCTCTTTCTGTGTATGCTGGAGGTGCCCTCATGGCTCACTCACTTGCCAAAGGCCCACCTCCTAATACTTCATATTAGTAACAACTAAATTTTGGAAGAGGCATACTCAAACCATAGAAATTATGGTTTAGTATACATTATAAGAAAAATTGAGATTTTGTTCTCAGAAAAATACCTTTTAGCAAGTATTTTATATCATGTGCCAAACAGAGGGCCATATGCTTCTCCTGTAAGGTTAAGAAGGAGTATATTTTGCAGGCACTTAGGAAAGATTGGTAACCTGATGCTTATGCATGAATGGGAAGAGTATCAACACATAGAGTTTGGCCCAGGATAAAAATTAGGTTTTTCTCTAATGTAGTTGAAAGATAGCAGATCAATCAACTGCCTGCTCTTCTCAAGGAAAAATACATTTCTGTGATTTATTTTCGTCTATAATTTTAAAATGTTAATATACAGAATATAACTTTACTTTTTACTATTTTCTAATATTCCATTTCTTCCATGAATCCTTTACCAGTATGATCATCAATCTCTTAAGACTGACATTCACCACCAAATTTTTAGGTGATAAATGTGATATTATAATTTTGCATTTCCAATGTTTATCCTTTTATCAAAAGTATTAATTGCCATAGATTTTCAACTTTAATGTCTTACATCATTGTAAAATATCTGCTGCTATTCATCAAGAGATAAATCAATAAAAAATGTAATATATATATATATATACACATACATACAGAATGGAATTTTATTGAGCAATAAAAAAGAATATTGTCATTTGAAGGAAAAAGATTGAACTGGAGAATATTATGATAAGTGAGACTAGTCAATCTCAGATGGTCAAGGCTGGGGTGTTTTCTCTTATTTGTAGAAGCTAGAGAGAAAATAGAAAATAGAAGGGACTTTAATGGAAATATAGATTGGTAAAGTAGTCAAAGAGGCTTAGGGGTGAAAGTAGGGAGGGACAAAGAGAAGGATGGGAAAGGAAAGTTTAAATAATACTATCTAATATGTGAAAGTATTATTATCAATCTCACTACCTCTTATGGTGGGGAGAGATGTGGAGGGTATATGCAAAGAACTATATGTATGCATGTTTTTAATATGTGGAACCTGCAATGCACCAATAAATTATAAAATAAAATAAAATATCTGCTCCTACTATTTATTCTAGCTCACTCATTTTAGACCTTATATTTAGACTAAACATACATCTGAAATGCATTATAATTAATGTAAATTGTGAATAATTTATTGTATTTTTCACATGCATGTCAAATGGTATTAAAACAATTTATATATTTTCACAGATTCAAAATATGAATTGCATGACATGTCAAATATTCATATATGTAATATCTGTACCCAGATCCAATTTGTTTATCAGTTTCTATTTTTATATTATATAACATTCTATTTTAGTCATTGTATTTTGAAGGTACAATTTCTTATCTATAATAGTAAGTGATCTCTAAAATTTTATTAGTAATTTTTTAATAATTTTATCATGTGAGGTACAGAAATAATCTACCTGTGGTCCCTGATGTTTTGTTGAATATTAATAAAGACTTTAAGATGGAAAACAGTTTATCTCTATTTTTCATTCAAGCCTTGTGTTGTAATCCTCAGTGATAGCTTATAATTATTTTTACATAGTTTGGTATCTCCTCTCAAGTATTTCATAGTTTTTACTACTGAGGAAAATGTATTTTTATAATATTTTATCTGGTTATTACTGTTAGAAGAAAAATATTAAATACTATTTATCTATATGTGTATGAATATCTGTTTTTTAGCTCTTTTTCAGTTGATTCTATTTGATTTAATGAACTAAAAATATTATTTTGAGCCAAATGTGGTGGTGCACACCTGTAATCCCAGTACTTGGGAGGCTAAGACAGGAGAATCTCAGGTTTGAATACAGCCTTAGTAAATAGTGAAATTCATAAACCTAGCAAGACCTTGTTTCAAAATAAAATAAAATAGAGCTGAAGGTATGTCTTGGAGGTAGAATGCCCCTGGATTAAATCTCCAGTACCACCTAAAAATACTACTTTAAAGTAATACAATTTATGTGACATTTCCAATGCTATTTCCTTTGCTTTCCTTAAATAATGAATTTGAACCATTAAGGTAGTGCTGGATAATATATTAAAGTTTTTCTTCTAGAATTGATAATACTCATAGTTTTTACTGAAAAAATACTTTGTAATATTTTCTAATTTTTTTAAGGAAGTTATTTTCATTTCCTTAATTCAACTGTATTTCAAACTTTTTGAGATTCAGTGATAATATTTTCTGTATTACATCTTTTTAATAGAAGATTTCCATGTTTTTAATTTATTCTAGAATTAGCTATGGTATACATTACAATAGAGATCAATATTAAATTAACAGTTATCAAAACAACTTTATTTAAAATGTAGACATTGTCATCAGATATTTTCATATATTATTTGATAATAAAATATTGCAATGTAAATTTAAAAAAACTACTGGACTCTCACTCTTTATAAACTTCATCTTTCTTATTTTATCCAACCTCCTATCCACATCTTGTGCTGCAAAACAACACAATCATCAGGCTTTATTTGCCAGAGTAAAGAGAGAGATTTTGATTGAAACATTGCTATTTATTAAAGTGCCAACTAATATTATTTTACACCAGTAAATAAAATATCTTTTTGACCAGTCTTTGGAATTAGAGCTCCAGCATCAATTTTGAAATTTTTATGACTTGCTTTTCCTAATGGCTCGTCTATATCAAAAATATTTTTAAAGCAAATTGAAGTAGAGCTATGTGGAGGACTCATCAGTCAGGAGAGGAGGGGTTCAGTCTCTGAGGAGGATGAGAAGATTACAATCTGCAGAGTGTAATGAGAATGCAGTCAGTTATGTTCATACCAATTCTCATTACAATCTTTGTCACTGCAATGGATTCACGGTGTATCATTTTCCATCCTTGTTATATTCTTTGTCAGAAAAATGAGACATCATTCATGCCATCTGCCTTTCTTCCTCACACCCCTCCCTTACACTTTATTGTATTTTTTCACAGATTGCATTAGAGGAATAAATTGAGTAGCTCATACAAAGTCCATGGAAGAGTCTTGATAAATATCAGAACAAAGTCTCAAATCATGAATCCACAGGCCATATAATGGAATTATAAAACAAAATAAGATAATTATAGATAACTATGGAGCTCTGAAATTAAAGTATATACAAATGAATCTCATGTGTAAATGACATAAGTAAGCAAAATTTCTATAAGATACTATAGTAGCTTGGAATGGGAATGTTGTGAATATAATTAACAAATCAGTCAGTTCCTATCCTCTTTCTATAATTTCCCCTTTCTCTATAGGTCACAAGCACAAGTGAAATGAGATAAAGAAATTAATAGTGTAAGTATGTAGTTTTTGTTTTTTTTTTTCTTTATTTCTTAAAGAAATTTGGGTTCACAGAAAAATCAAGAAGCATATAGAAGTCTCATATAACCTCTGCTCCAATGCATTTACAGCCTCCTCCATTAACAACATCCCCCACTTTAGGAGTGCATTTGTTACAATTGATGAACCTACATTGATAAATCATAATGACCCAAAGTCCATGGATTGCATTAGTGTTTATTCTTTGTATTGTACATTCTGTGGTTTGGGGTAAATGCATAATATATATATATATATATATATATATATATATATATATATATATATATATATATATATATATATTATGATGATATATATATCATGATATTATATATGATACTATATAAAATTATAGTATCATTTGGATTGTTTTTACAATTAAACATTCTTAAATTTCTTAAAAATTCCCTGTGATCTGCCTATTTATCCATCTCTCTCACCTGCTACCAACAACTGATTTATTTACTGTCTCCAGAGCCTTTTTCAAAATTCCATGTAGTTAGAATCATACAGAATCTTGTCTTTCTGATTGGCTTTTTTTCACTTAGTAATATTCATTTAAGTTTCCTCCATTTTTTATGGTTTAACAGTTCATTTCTTTTTAGCACTGAATAATATTCCATTGTCTAGAGATATTACAGTTTATTCACCTACTGAAGCATTCTTGGTTATTTCTAAACCTGAGTAATTATGAATATTGCTGCCATAAATATCTCTGTGGAAGTTTTTATGTGGATATACATTTTCAACTTCTTTAAATAAATACCAAGGCATGTGATTGCTAGATTTTACAAGCATATACTCAGTTTTATAGGAAACCACCAAAATATCTTCCAAAGAATCTGCACTATTCTGTATTCACATTAGCAATTAATGAGAGTTCCTGATGCTCCACATCCTTGCTAACATTTGGTACTGTCATTTTTCTGGGTTTTGACCATTCTAATAGGTAATGTAGAGTTATTTCATTTTAATTTGTATTTCCGTAGTGGCACTTAATGTGGAGAATTATTTTCATATGCTTACCTTCAAACTGGATATTTTCTTTGTTTAGGTGTCTGCTAAGATTTTTGCCTATTTTTGACTGAGTTTTTCCTTTTCTTACTGCTTGGTTTTAATAGTTTTGTTGTTGTTACTACTAGTCTTTTTATCAAATATCTCTTTTGTAAATATTTTCTTCCATTCTTTTGCTTTTGTATTCTAATTTTCTTGACATTGTTTCATAGAGCAGATGTTTTTAATTTTAATGATGTCCAGTATATCAATTATAGTTTGCAGGGATCATGCTTTTTGTGCTATTTCTAAAAAGTCATTGCCACACCCAAAATGATCTAAGATATCTCTCTCTCTCTCTCTCTCTCTCTCTCTCTCTCTCTCTCTCTCTCTCTCTCTCTCTCTCTGTTCTCTGTCCCTCTTTCTCCTTTTCAAATCAAAGACCTAAAGTTGATTAGTAGGGGATGGAAATATTTACCTATACCATATTATGGTCTCCAGCTGGGCCTGAAAATTAATTAGGTGTAATGCAGCTGAACAAGATGAAACACAGAGAATTTCATTTTAACACGGGAACTCCCATAGGAAATGAAGATCCAAAGACTGGTAATACCTAAATGTTTTTACACCAAGTTGAACAGAGGGGCAATTTTGGAAAACTAAAGCATATGGGAAGGATAAAGGAAGATATAATTATCTTCACTAGTTTTCTTCTTACAGAATTCGCTGGGTCTCAACTTTATGTTCTTTTATCTAAATTTTCAACAAAAATTATTCAACTAAATTTTACAACATTGCCTTAGTTTTCCTTTTGTAATCTTTTCCCGAATTCAATTGTCATGTGCAAGAATAGTTTAATTTTTGATTATTATCCTGACATAATTATTTTGTCTACTCTCTTAGAAACTTTCAATTATAAAATGTTATCATCAATTATATTAATCATGATATACATGGTATCTATGAACTTATTACTCCTATCTAGTCAAAATACTGCATGATCTCATATATAGAATTACAAAAAGTTGAACTGACAAAAAAGAGAAGGTAGAATTGTAATTTTTGGAGGCAGACAACATCTCTCCAATCCTCTCTCCCACTAGCCCATTATAATCACCATTCCATTCTTTATTTGCAGAGATAAAGATAAATAAAAAGAAAGTAAAAGAAAAGAAAAACAAAAACTATAGCAGAAATTTTAATTACAATATCAAGAATTATAGAATAAAGATAAAAAAAAATATTATCAAATTCAAAAGACAACATTGGCCGGGCGTGGTGGCGCACGCTTATAATCCCAGCATTCGGGAGGCTGAGACTGGAGGATCCAGGTTCGTGACCAGCCTCAGCTACCTAGTGAGGCGCTCCGCAACTTAGTGAGACCCGGTTTCAAAATAAAGAATAAAAAAAAAATAGGGCTGGGGGTGTAGCTCAGAGGTAGAATGCCCCTGAGTTCAATCCCCAGTACTGCAAAAAAAAAAAAAAAAAGACAACATTGGACAAACTAGTAAAACAAAGTACCAGCAAAATAAGAAAAGTAAACAGGGCACATATAAAGATTGAGAGATGAAAAAAATTTCATATCATAAGAAGAACAAGCAGAAAATAAGAAACCATGCTAAATAATTTTTTCTATTAAAAATACAAAGGAATTACTAAATAAACATAAAATTTCTTAAAATTTATAACAGAAACAAAACCCGAACAGTCATAGAAACATTAAAGGAATTAAATCTGTGTTTAAAATGCTTCCTGCAAAGAAATTACTAGGCTAATACAACTTTTCAGAAAAATTTTATGAAATATTTAAAGATTAAATAATTAAAATTTTTGTATAATTTTCTAGAGAATAATAAAAATGGGGTTGCTCACTAACACATTTGATTAGTCTAGCATAATTTCATGTAAGAACATGAAAAGGGAAAAGTAGAACAGATCAGGTATTTTTAAAATTCTATAAAAATATTAGTAAACTGATTCAGCACTGTTTATAAGTTACTATGTCTATGAAGTGTCTATTCCAGAAATACCCAGATGGTTTAATATTAGAAAATGTATTAATGTAATTCACAGACAAAGAAGAAAAATGTATCATTATCTCAATAGGAACAAGAAAGGCATTTGATAACATTTAATATATAAGAAAAAACAACTTTAGATTTGAAATAGAGGGAAACTTGCCTAGCTTAACAAATTCTATGTATTAAAACTTACAACAGATATATTCTAAGAAATTTCCTTTAAATGAATAACAAGTAGAGCATGATTACACAGTGGATCCAATACTCAGATGCCCTGAAGTTGAACCCTGATTCTTCAATTTATGAAGGGAAGCCCTTGAGACAATTTGGCAAACTTTCTTTGCTTTATTTTCTTCATCTACTAGATAATAATAAGAATGACTATCTCAAGAAAATTGTAACAATAGAATTATCTAAAATTGTAAGGCGTATAACACTTTCTGGCTTATAGTAAGCATAGCACAAATGTTATCTGAATAGGAAAACTTTCTAATGACCATTTTTATTCAATATTGTTATATAGGACCAGTAAAGTTTTGCACTAAGACAAAAAAAATACTACATGCACACTCACATACTCACATACATTGACTATATAGATTAAAAGAAACAAGTTTCACATTATATTGAGATGGCATGATTATCTGCATAGAAAAACCATTTTCAGTACTTCAGGAAAATATAAAACATCAACAGATGTATCTAAAAATGATGTGTAAGCCTTTTAGAAACAAGTCATAAAACTCTATTGTAAGAAAATAAAGAAAACAGAGATACTTGAAAAGAAAGTCTCAATATCAACTTGAGAAGAAAGTCTCAATATCATCATTTAAGGTCTCTGAAAAATAATTCATATAGTCAAAATTCTCATTCAATATTCTATTCAATATGCTATTTTATCTATAGAAATTAATACTAAGATTTATCACTATATACATATATACACATATATGTATATTAAAATAGAAAAAATATTAAATATTTCTAAAATATTTTAGTTCTTACCACTTTACAAAAATTAAGACAATATGATATGCAAAGGGAATAGAAAAATTCACTATAAAAATAGGGTATTCAGATACATACAGTTGTCACAGCTCCTTAATACCTGGGTCTTAAGCAAGGCTTGGTCCAATGGATTTCTGAAAGGCAGACAATTCCAAAGAAGGAGTGCGTGGCATATCCTGCTTTGCATTTTCGATGCTTTGGGTTTTGTTTTTACATTAATTATAGGGAAAATTTCTTAGAAACAGATGGTGGCTGGACAAACAGTGAAAAAACAGTGCCTTCAGACAAACAGCATAAGAAATTCTATAATCAGTTACAAACATTATCAAAACACATGCAGTCCTTGCTTACTCCTACATTTCTTTCCCAGAGCTTCACAGACTAAACTAACAAAGACAAATTGATTAAAAACAACCCCTCTGTCTTCCCGAGAACAGATAAGGTGTTACGGCCCTCCCTTTAACACCTGCTTAGCCTTCAGAAAATAACTTTACTGTCTCAAACTGTCTGGCTGTCTGCCTGTTTGTAGCCTCAAGCTTAGGCTTCACTGCCAAGTAAAAAGGTATAAAAACAACTATTAGAGAACAATAAACTAGATGCACTTCCTGAGTTCCTCTGGTGTGCGTATTCTCACGACTTTGTCTCACTCCACACCTGTCGACAGACTATGTCAGGCCTGGACCCCAGCATACCTTCATATGTAGAAATGATTTATGACAAATCTGGTATTACATATTAGTGGAAAAAAGAGAGAACTATTTAATAAAGGTGCCAGGCCAATTGATTATTCATGTGTAAAAAATATAAAGGATACCCAGATCACATCATATCCCCCCAAAAAGATGATTTCATGTTAATTCAAAATTTAAAATCCTTAAAATTTTATTATAAATATTATAGGGTAATGCTTTATAACACATTAATATTGACCATTAATTAACAATTGACAAATATAAATATTTTCAATTTAAGAAATTTGTTTTTGAAAGCAGAACATATCAATCTTTCAATCTTTTCTTATCACCATCCAAAAGAGAAGACTAATGAGAGAAATTTAATACAAAAAAAATAAGCTTTTACAATGTAAAATTGAATTTTGTATGTTTATAAACCATTATATTATCTGAGATGTTTTCATCTCAAAGGCACCATTATTGCCCTTGCTAATTATATATGACCTATAAATAATTTGAAGAAAGCTAGAGGTAAGGCAATAAACAGAAAAATATGTTTTAGTACATAAATCCAACATATAATTTGCATTAATAATTCCTACAAGTGAATAAAAATAAATTGTCCAGTTGAAAAAATGTAAAAGAATACAAAAAGATAACATACAGAAGAAAAACAAATAGGCCAAATACATGAATGGTAGTTGCTTTTATCAGTAACCAGGAAAATGTACATTTAAGCCATTAAGAAATAGCATTCCATACCCCAGATTTTGCTATAAACATATGGTAAAACTACATATATAATGTATATCCATATAAAATGGGTGTATGTATATGTATATATACATTTATACATGCATATATGTATATACACCAAATATATGTAAGAAAATGAAGACAAAATTCAAGAGACAATGCAATCAGTGTGGCCATCAAAGGACATACTTGCCAAAGCAATCCAAAACAATAATTCCCAAGAACAGTATTAAGTCACCTGTCAACAATAACAGAGTTTAGAGGTGGTGTATGGAGAGAGTAGGTAAAAGGTGAATTGCTATTTAGCTAAGGACTTTATGAAAATAGAAGCACATTGTATTTACCATACAATTAAAACAAATTTCTCATCATGTCCTATTTTTTCTTTCAATAAATATCTAAGTCAGGTATTGTGATACCGCCTGCATGGTTCTTGTTGCTAAGAACTACTTTGGCTATCCTGGGCTTTTTGTTGTTCCAAATGAATTTAAGGACTGATTTTTCTATGTCTGTGAGTAGTGACTTTGGTAATTTCATAGGTATTGCATTGAATCTGTAGAACACTTTTTGGAGGATGGCTACTTTGATGATATTTATTCTGCCAAGAGCATGGTAGATCTTTCTATCTTCTAAGGTCTTCATCAATTTATTTTTTCAACTTTTTATAGTTTTCCTTATAGAGGTCTTTTACCTCTTTGGTTAGGTTTATCCCTAAGTATTTTATTTTTCAGGGTGCTATTGTGAGTGGAATTGTTTTCTGGATTTCTTTTTCAGTGGTTTTATGGTTGGTGTAGAGGAAAGCTTCTGATTTTTTAAGATTGATTTTGTATCCAGACACTTTGCTGAATTTGTTGATCAGTTCTGTAAGTTTTTTGTTTGAGTTTGTTGGGTCTTCTAAGTATAGTATCATGTCATCTGAAAAAAGAGTTCGTTTTAGTTCTTCCTTCCCTATTTTTACCCATTTGATTTCCTTCTCTTGCCTTATTGCTCTGGCTAGAGTCTCAAGTACTATATTGAACAGAAGAGGTGATGATGGAAATCCTTCAAACTCTACTACAAAGCCACAGTAATAAACAGCATGATATTGGCACAAAAACAGACACATAGACCAATGGAGCAGAATAGAAGACTCAGAAACAGACCCACAGGCTTACAGTCAACTGATTTTTGACAAAGGAGCCAAAAATATACACTGGAAAAAAGATAACCTATTTACCAAATGGTGTTGGCAAAACTGGCTAACCATATGCAGGAAAATGGAAATAAACTTCACTTTCTTGCCCTGCACATGAGTCAACTCAAGGTGGATCAAAGACCTGGAATTCAGGCCAAAGACCTTGCAGCTACTTGAAGAGGGCATAGGACCAACACTTGAACACATAGGCACAGGTAAAAACTTTCTGAACAAGACCCCAAAAGCACAAGCAACTCAAAGGAAGATCAATACATGGGACTGCATTAAACTGAAGAGCTTCTGTGCAGCAAAGGAAACTATCAAGAACCTCAACAGAGAGCCCACAGAGTGGGAGAAAATTTTTGCCAGCTACTCTTCTGATAGAGGTCTAATATCTAGGATACACAGAGAACTCAAGAAAATCACAGCTAAGAAAACAAACAATGCAATTAAAAAATAGGCAAAGGATATAAATAGACATTTCACAAAAGAAGAAATACAAATGGTTAATAAATGTATGATGAAATGTCCCACATAATTAGCAATCAGAGTGATGTGAATCAAAACTACCTTGAGATTTCACCTAACTCCAATCAGAGTGGCAGTCATAAAAAAAAAAAAAAAAAAAAAAAAAAAAAAACCGAACAACCACAAATGCTGGTGAGGGCGTGGAGGAGTGGGAACCCTAATACATTGTTGGTGGGATTGCAAATTAGTGCAACCACTTGGGAAAACGGTATGGAGAATCCTCAGACGAATGGGAATGAATATACCATATGATCCAGCAATACCACTTCTGGGTATCTGCCCAAAATAACCAAACTATCAGATGGATGCATGTGTATCTATGTTTATACCTGCACAACTCACAATTGTCAAACTATGGAAACAGCCAAGATGTCCATCAACAGGTGAATGGATTATAAAACTATGGGATATGTACACAATGGAATTTTACTCAACCATAAAGAAGAACAAATTCATGTTATTTGCCAGGAAATGGATGCAACTAGAAAACATTATGTTAAGTGAGATTAGCCAGTCACAAAGAGTACAAAAGCATATGTTCTTCCTAATATGTGGATGCTAGGGAGAAGATGGGGCATAAGAGGGTCTCCAGATGAAAAAGGAGAAACCCTCAAGAAGCAAAGAAGTTGACTTAACCAAAGGGGATGGGAGGGACACCCTAATGCACATGATATACCTTTGCAAATATATCAAAGTCAAACACTAAACTGAACTGGAGAAGGAAGTAGGGCAGGGGAGTGGGGTGGGAATTGGGGAAAGGGTTAAATGAGAAATGTGTCCATATATGCCTTTATCAGCTTGTACCTAACAAAGGTGTATGATTACAATGCACCAATTATTATATAAAAAATTATTAAAAAATCTAAGAATCAAATATGCATTTTACAATGAATATTATTGTATATACACTCTACTTTCTGCAATGTACTAATCCTACTGTAATAACCTATAACATGCCAACTAAAATAAACTACTAAATCATCAAGCAGATAGCATTCAAGAGGACTATACTGTAAAAGCTTATATAAGGAGCATGGTTGCATGCTTGGTGACCTGATTCCTATTTTCCCATGTATAGATATTAATTTTACATCTTCCATATTAAATGAGTATGTTCCTCTTCTCTGTCATTCAAGAATATTATATTATGTCAAAACTTCCCAGTAAAGGTGAAGATAACAGCAAATAACACATCACCTTCTATATTCTAGTTGATGTACAGAAAGTACTGTTACCACTCTAAAATTATCTCCTACTCACTCCTAAAGACTACTGAGTTCTTGTTGGAGAAATTTTTTTACTATTATATTTTTGTGTTTAAGTGTTTAGATAGGGTAAACTAGACATTCAAATGATATGTCTCCAAAATTTTAACTTAGGTATTACAATAGATTCTGAAATATTGCATCTAGAACAATGCAAATTTTTATTATGCCTTGTGAGAATAAAAAGAAAATATCAAACTAGGCTCACCATGAAGGCTAATTTTATTTCATAAAATTTCTATGTATATGTTAAAAACATATTTGTTAATTTCACATATGTAAATTTCATGTATTATTTAATTAATCATCACAATGGTTGGTAAGCTATTCCCAAAAATGAAAATATAATATTCTGCCCAAGAAAATATGCTAATAAAGGAGGAATCAATTGAACATTAACCCATTTCTAAGTTATCTACTTTTCGGAAAGTGATTACAAAAAACAAGCTTCTAACTGCCATGTTATAATTCTCCCGAGAGAATTATGTCATCTTGACGACCTATAAGCAGTTGCCCATGGGTTCCCACCATTGCAAAACTTATTAAGTATAATTTAAGTGAATATTTGAGATAATTAGAACCAAATGGCTACATGAATTTCTTTACTGAATCAATACATTGATTTAATTGTTATTTCTATAACTACAGTTGCACAATTTATCTAAAATTTTGAACTAAAACCAAAATATAGGACACAAGTAATTTAGAAGAAATATGGGGGCAACAACCATCCAAAATTTAACTAGGTGATTACATTGCTTTTTCCTACTAATTTGCTCATTATCAAAGTTCCCAGCACATAGCAAACTTGTTAATTTGTAGCTATTTGTTTGACAAAGATGCATATAATATCTGCATGGAATACATAAACCCAAAGACATAGGACTTTGGATGACGTCTTGAATCCAACTCAGCAATTTCCTCCTCTTATAAATATACTAGTTTCTCAGATACCTTTGGAATCAGTTATAATATCTTACTAGGTTTTATATCTACTAACAGATTAAATGACATATTTGACATGTTACCATTTAATATTTGCACCCAAATTATGACTTTGTCCTTTTGAATATTATATTTTGACAAACCTCAAAAGATTATATTTTTCTACCTAAGCCTATATTGTCTTTCAGGCCATCGCCAACCACTCAGTGTTCAGATGTTTGGGCAAATTTCCACCCTTGATTCAGACTTAGGTCAAGTATGTAGAATTAATCCCGAATATAATTTAAAGCACTTCCATATAAGACATAAGGAAAGAGATATATGCCATAAATCCTACCTACAAAGAATTTACAATCTAAAGAAAAGCAAATATATTTACAGTATAGTTTCTTACTTTTAGATAATACATTTTGATATTATAAATAAAAACTATTATAACTTGAAACCATGGATATATACTGCTCAAAACTCCTGTTGTGGGAAGAAGCATCCACTGATTTTCCCAACAGATCCACACCCATGTTTGCACTGAAGATTCACTTACCCTCACTTTGTCCTAGTCAACAACTGAGCACAGACATGCATAGGCTCATTTCTATTGTCTATAGAATTCTCTAATAGGCAATTGTGGTCCAAGTTATAATATCTTACTGGTTTACTTATTTATCTTATAATACCTTGTAATATCTTATTATATCTTAAAATATCTTATGGCTTACTTACTTCCCAACAGCCTTATCAAAATTTTCTTTGGATGGCCATAGTCTACTATGACTTTCTACTCATTTCTTCTTCTCTCCCCCAACCCTCCTATTTAAATGTGTCATACCTAAAATGTGCTCTTAAAATTCTGTATATTTTTCTTCCCTAGACACCCCATCAATATCTCTTTGTATATATAATGCTGCCTCAACTCCGCTTCTTGAGCTACCCAAAATGGCACAAATAATGAATGTTGCCTGAAACATTAAGTTGTTTCAGACCATAATAAAAATCATAAAATTTGCATCTACTATAAAATGAGTGATTATATTAATAACATGAGTACACTTTTATATATAATATTAATTCCCATAATAATCTTATTAGCAAGCTACTATTTATTGATGTGAAAACAATTCTGTGAAAAAATTATATTCTTGGCAGAAAAGAAATAACATGTTCAAAAAGTACAACCCAAGAGAGAGTTCAATAAGGAGCGATTTACAAATGTGTTAAAAGTAGAGAGAAAAATCAAAAAGGGGATGATGAGGCACCCCAGAGTTACCAAATACAGAAAGTCTCACCATCCCCAGCCATAAGCAGTTTGTATGGGAATGACATCCAAACACCTTGACAATTGTAACTGAAGAAATGAAGGAAAGGGCCACCATGAGACAGGACTCACTACCTTAAGCAGAGGAATATAGAGCTTTCAGGTAGAGAATTGGAGAGTAAGTAAACAAAACTATCTCTTCATCCCTTCCAGTCTCTTACTGTTTCTTCTCTTTAGCTAACTCCAGCCAGAAGCTGGAGGTGTAGAGAGAATATCTGTGCATCAAGCACAGGCCCATCCTCCTGAATAAAGGACAGGAAACTGATCTGGGTGGGCGAAACAAAATATATTGAGGATTGGAAAGTAACTCAAAGTCCCATTGTCAATATGTTTTGTAAAAGTCAGGATTGGAAACTGAGCTCAATTTTTTTTTTTACTTCACAAGCATTGTTCCTACCACTATACTATCATGCTTTCCCCAAAGAAAGGCAGTCTTATCATAGGATTTCATTAAATATTTCCAGTGAAAAGGAGTTGCTATTAAAAAGAGAAAAATGATAAATGTACATTGACTTGGTCTGCTCAAACCTAATAAAAGTATGATTTTATAAATAATTTCTAAGGTAGACATTTATTGACCATCAGGTAAAGACCACCTCAGAGATCTTTTTCTGACATGTATGGCTGAGATCTGGTAGTGTTATTCAACCATAAAATGAACCACTATGTTCCAAATGTTTGTGTTCCTCCAAAACACCTATTGAAACCTAATCCCAATTTTGATGGTATTATGAGTAGAGTCCTTGGAGGTGGATGGAAATAGTCCCTTATAAAACAGGTTTGAGGAAGCTGCCTTCCCCTTTCCACTCTGGGAGGACTCAATAAGAGGAATCATCTTTGAAACAGAGTAAGCCCTCTCCAGATACCTTATTTGCTGTAACCTTGATCTTAGACTTTACAGCCTCCAGAAGTGCAAGCAATGTATTTCTGTTGTTTATAAGTTACGCAGTCTAAGGTATATTATTATAGCAGCAATAATGCACTAAGATATTTATATTAATGTATTTAGGAGGGGTTCTGAATAGTTAGCTGTCTTCTTACCTTCCTTCCATGTGCTCCTAGTTCCAGAGCCCTTCAGCATCTTGAACCAAATTAAAGCAGGGAATAACACCACCTTTCTTTCAATTGATTGTAGGAAAAAAAAAAAAAAAAAAAAAAAAAAAAAAAAAAAAAAAAAAAAAAAAAAAAAAAAAAAAAAAAAAAAAAAAAAAAAAGGCCAGATTGACAAAGAACTGCAAAGGCTTAATCAAGTCACAGAGAAGAAAAATGTTGCAGGAAATGTTAACATCTCTGGAACTATCAATCGCTGAAACTATGTGAGCAGCACAAGGTTAACTTTACAAGGATATAACTGTAATATATCACTATGTAAGGGAACCAGTATTGCCACTAACATGGTCATTTTTCACTCATTTTCAGGTCTCAAGGGAAAAGGTACTAGAAAGCTAAACTACAAATTTATTTCACAATAAAATTAAGAATTTTTTTCCTGAACATATATTTTTATTTTCCTCACTTACCCAGTTGAAATTCTTCTTTGAGAATATTAGGAAATTTTTTTAAGATAAAGGATTTGGTAAATGGAAAATCTATATTCCATCAAAAATGTGGAACATAGACATTTCTCCAAATAGGTTTTTCCCCTAGAGTAAAATCACTATTATTATTTTTTTAAATCAACAAGGCAAGTAGTATGAAAAGTAAGCACACTATAAACAGGAAAAACATAACTTGACTTCTGGGACTTGTGTGTACTTATAGCAAGAAGCCCTGCAGAGATTTCATGGGTAACGTTTTTTAAAAATGAAATGGAGCCAGAAGACTAAAGTGTACTTTTAAGCTGGCAGTCTCGAAATAGCCCCACATGTCCTATTTAGTTGTTTGTCAAGCACCCACACACAGTTCTGGGAAAACAAATAATAGCAGTTTGGATTTAAAGAGAACTTATGGCTTAGGTATTGCTAATATGTGGAGATAAACAGAATTCTTCCTGGACACACCATCTTTGCACACACAAGTTTCTTTCGGTAGGAGCTTAGTAATTACCTGGTTGAAATTCAAGACATGTTAAATGGGTCGGTGAAGTCTGGGTCTGGGGTCCTGAGAGCTAGGAGAACAACCAGAGTCTGAAAAGAAAGAAAATGGAGAGCAAAGAAAATTGGCAACTTATACAAAGAGCTGAAACACTAGAGAAATGGTGTTAGACAATTTTGTTCTAAAGAACTCACCTTGACAAAACAGATATCAAGCAGAAAGCAGAGTATAAAGGTCAACACAAGAAGGTGACCCAGTAAGGTTCTAAGAAGCCAAGATACTCCAAGTTTCAGCATGGCTTCTGGTATTAATTGCTGCCTCCACAGCAGCGATGGAAAAGCTCCCCATAGCCACTGAAACACTAAGATCATCATTCCCTCATGAGTGACTTACCTGATTTCTATTTTGCCAGGGAGAGAACAGAATCAAATCAATCAAAAAGACTGTCATGAGAAAGTTTTAAAAACCCTGAAAATATGAAAATATTCATTGGTAAAGCTGCAGAAAATAAATGCACCCAGAAAGTGGTAAATTGCCAAAAAAAATTAAAAACATGGAAGAACTGACTCCAAAGTACATTTGCTCAAAGTCATAATTGTTTCTACTCCTCCTTCCTCTACCATATGTGTTTTTTTTTTCAGAATGAATATTATCTTGCTGAAAAATGTGAACACTTAAGTTTTACCCACACATCCACTCTTTTTATTTTAATATATGGCTCCCTCATTTTATCTACTTATATCTTACATTCGTCCACCACTTCTAAAAATATTTTTTGCCATGAAAATGAATAAAGGCTATTGAAGTCAGAGGATTCTCAAAAACCCAACTCCTGCTTTGTTAACATGGGCATGTGGAGCCAGGCGTTGTGGCACCTCACTAGGTAGCTGAGGCTGGCCGCGAACCCAGATCCTCCAGTCTCAGCCTCTGTTGTGAGGCATTCCTCAACTTAGTGAGACCCTGTTTCAAAATAAAGAATAAAAATTAGGGCTGGGGTGTAGCTCAGAGATAGAATGTCCCTGAGTTCAATTCCCAGTACTGCAAAAACAAACAAAAAAAATGTGCATGTGGTATCTATATTATCAGTACATATTTAGTTGATCAAACAGTAGATTTTATACTGGGAGCTCTGGAATTTATGTTATTGAAAATTCTGATGTTCTGTGTTCAGTGTCTCAATAATAGAAATAATACAAATATTTCCCATTTCATTTTTCCATTCTCATAGGTGTGTTGTTAGAACTAATAAGATAACATTTATAAACCTAGGGAGTAGATGACTTTCTTTCTCAAGACATTAGTGTACAATTTAGTGCTTATAAAGAAGCAATTTACTGAATTACACCCTATGGTATAAGAAATATTTCAAGGACTATTCCATTTTTAAGAAAGTGAAAAACAGGTGGATTCAGAGTAACAGAAGTTGGCAATATTTGTAGTTTTAAAAGCTTAAGTGATTTAAGAAACTCAAAACTAATCACCATTTCTTCTGTCATATACTTCTTGATTTCATATTTTTCTAACTGGTTCATTAGTTTTCAGGTCTTCTAAAGACAAACATTTTCTCCTACTTATTTTATAATTTCTTTGTCATCTTTAACTTTCCAACGTATATTCTTTTACTAGTAACATCATCTTGTGAAAATGTCAGTTTTTAAAATTTATTTAACCTTTCTTATTAGTATATCTTATTTATCTCACCTATGTGTGATCTCTCAAATGCTCACCATTACAATAAAATGAAAACACATATTTAAACACTAAAAAATTCAACATAAGAAAAAGTTTTTAAATACAGAAGGATAAATTAAGCCTCTATAATACATTGATAATGTTTAAAAAATAGAAAGTCAATTTTGTAATGCAAATGAGTATGAGGTGCCACAGGCACCCTAGAACACTTAGTATTTATATCATAATTTATATCATGATTGCTTTATTTAGTACTAATTTCCTCAAAGCTAGATTTTATTTAAAAAGTATGGATATACTCAACGTATTTTCAAACTTAATTTTAAAGAGCAAATGCTATGAAAGAAAAAGTCAATGTAATTCTATAAGTTTAATGTTTGTAATAAAATTAACTCACTGCTTAGTCACAAAGGAATAAGCCAAATTAATTGATACAACTCTGAAATTATTTTAATAACTAAAACACACCAAAATATTATTAGATGGGATGATACCATCTACATGAAATTTAAGAGAAAAAAGAAAAATGATCTTTAAAAAATAAAAGTAAAAAATGAGATGCTGATAGTATACCTAAGAAAAAATTCACTGATAACATGAATATATTTAAGCATATTAATAGGATAAATTATTTGAATAGTAGATTAAATTTTAATAATTTCTGAATTTTTAGAAAATCAAAATTAAGAAATGAAACACTAATATTAGACCCATCTCATAAGGTTTACCAGTACTTCAGAGATTTTTGGTGTTTATTTATTTATTTTTTTTCTGTTTAGTGGTTTAACTCTCCACAGGAGAAGTAAAAATATGAGATGTCAAGTCACAGATAAAGAAGAAGTTATTTTAAGGCTGGAATAAGACCTTATGAATCTAGCCTCCATGAATGCCCTCAAAAAGAGGTGTTTAAAAAGTAATGCACCAATAAAAGCACATAAAAAGTACTAATGCTTTTATACTAATTATACTAAAGCTGGAATAATGCCTTATATCTAGGCTTCATGAATACCTACAAAAAGAGGTATTTAAAAAGTACTAATGCTCACTTCGGCAGCACATACACTAAAATTGGAACAATAAAAAGAAGATTGGTATGGACTCTGTGCAAGGATTACATACAAATTCTTGAAGCATTCCACATTTTATATTAGTGCAGCCACTATGGAGAGCAGTATGGAGTTTCCTCAGCAAACACTGAACGGATCTATCATATGATCCAGCTATACCACTCCTGAGTATCTTTCCAAAGAATTGAAGGCAGAGACTATTTTAGTTATACATGCATATCCGTGTTTATAGCAGCACAACTCACAAGAGTCAAATCATGGAACCAGCCTAGGTGACTATCAACATGAATAGATTACAAAATGATGGTACATATACACAATGGAATTCTACTCAGCAATAAAGAAAAACATATTATATCATTTTCAGGAAAATGGATCGACCTAGAGATCATTATGGTAAGTCAGAGAAAGTGAAAGGTCATATATTTTCCCTCACATGTGGAAGCTAGGAAGTAATCAGAACACAAGAGGCATTTTAGATAAAAGAGGATAAACCGCAGTGGAGTGATAGCGGATGCCTAGGGGAGGGTATGGGGAAAGAATTAATGAAGGAAATACTTCCACTGACATTCATATGTGAAATTATCAGTGCTAATCTCAATGTCATGTATGGGGAAGGGGAGGGAGTAAGAAGAGGGGGGGGAGACTCATCAAGTATTGTGTGCATGCATATCTTTATCACTCTGAACTACAAGTGATGTGAGACTACAATGCACTAATAAAAGTATATTAAAAACATAGAATACATAGGAAACACTCAGTGAATGAATAAATGGACCCATAATTCTACCATTACCCTTGGGTAAAAGTAACAGCTTTCTTTAAGGGCCACCCACTGTTGCCCCCAGATCAGGAAATAGATTCACTATAGCCTATTTTTCCAACTCTAAATTGTATAAATATGTTTCTTAGATTGAAACTGAACTCCATTTTACTATTTTTAAAATAAGTCAAATCATTTTTACCCTCACAATTTTTTTTAATTTGTCCATACATTTTATAGGTCATGTAGACCTAAATAATGTTTCCCTGCAGACTTTTATTTATATATTTTTGTTGTTAGAGACTGAACCCAAGCCCTTACACATGTATGTTCAATGTTCTAAGACTGACAGATATGCCCAGCCTCAGTCTTTAGACCAGTAAAATATAGGGGAATTAACAAATTCGAATGAATGTGAAACTAATATGTACATTTTCTGGCAGCGACACCTAAATGTTTACTATTATTCTCTTACTGACGTGTCCCGAATCCATGGAAGGCAGCAAAAGATAATGAAGATTACAGGATCTGGATTGAATGTATGCATTTGAGCCTCAGCTCCATCCCCAAGTGAGCCTATAAAACCACAATTTACCCATATATAAATGTATATAATGATAAATCCCATCTTATGAATGGATTTTGAAAATTAAATAAAATAAAGTGTTTTGCCTAACAAATAATAAGTGCTTAAAAAGTGGCAAATATAATTATCCATCTCATGTAATTGAAGCAACAGAAATGGAATATAAAATATAAATGGAAATGGAATTGGAATAAAAGATAAATGTTGCCACCTTAGAATAAAATGGTGTTATTTAAAACGCATAATTCTACTTTTATTTTTTTTTTGTATTGGGGGTTGAACCCAGAGTGATCTACCTCAGAATCTCTGATCTGCCCAGGCATGGTGGCACTCACCTGTAATCCCAGTACTCGAGAGGCCGTGACAGGAGGATCGCAGGTTCCCAGCTGGCCTCAGCAACTTAGTGAAACCCTATTTCCCAATAAGAAATAAAATAGGGCTGTACCTCAGAGGTAGAATGCCTCTGGGTTTGATCCCCAGCACCACCCCTAGGCCTTTTTATTTTTAAATTAAATTTTAGTTTTTTATTTTTATTTTTGATTTTGAAGTACAATCTCACTAAATTGCTAAGGGTCTTGCTAAATTGTTGAGGTTGGCCACGAACCTGTGATCCTACTGTCTCAGCCTCCCAAGGACTAAGATTGCAAGTGTGCCTCACCATGACTAGTTCACAATTCTACCTTTATTATGCTCATTTTCTCTGCCTCTATATCTTGTATCCTTTCCCCCACCTTGTTTACTTTCTCATGATTTGTTGTTGTTTAATTATTTGGTGAAAGAAAATACATTCATTTCACTCACTTATTTTTTTATTCATTTATTCATTCATTATTGTAATCAACTTTCTCCCAAAATGGACTTGAAGCATTTTATAATTAAAATACAAATATGACAAAAAGAGTGTCTAGGTACAAAGTGATTTTCAGCCAGTTGTGGTGGTACACTCCTGTAATCACAGCTACTTTGGAAGCTGAAGCAGGGAGATCACAAGTTGGAGAACAACCGGGGCAATTTAGTGAGAAGTGAGATCCTAGCTCAAAATACAAATACAAAAGGGCTGGCAATGTAGCTCAGTGGTAGAGTGCTTCCCTAGCATGTGCAAGACCCTGAATTCAATCTTCACTTTATATACACACATACATACATACACATACACACATATATATGTGTGTATATATATGTTTCATTCATCAATGTGTATATATGTATATACACATATATGTATGCATATATATGTTTACATATACATGTATGTATAAATATATAGACTTTAAACTAGTATAAAAAGCAGAACAGCACTTGCAGCTCTCCCTTGATTCTGAAGAGATAGTCACTCCTTGATTCTAAAGAGATAGTCAATTACTGACTCTTTCCCTTTTGGAATCTTCCTTCCTGTTTTTAAACCTAAGCAGTGATTAGTTGAGCCCAGGTAATTCAATGTGAAGTACAAAACTAGAATACATTTGCAGGTCAGTGTGGTACCAAAAAAGAAGAAGAAGAAGAAGAAGAAGAAGAAGAAGAGGAGGAGGAGGAGGAGGAGGAGGAGGAGGAGGAGGAGGAGGAGGAGGAGGAGGAGGAAAGTGAGTGTGATGCCCACCTATAACTAATGCATATGCTTGAGAGTAAAATGGAAAAAAGGCATAATTTTTCATGGCTTTCCATTTTATATGCTACATGATTGGTTGCATGACTTTTCGAGAACAATGATCATGTCACTTGATTTGTCAGAAATTAATTAAAAGAAAAACCTGAAACTTTACTCAGTTTTTCTCTAAGATAACTGTTACTGACCGTTTCATGCAGTTAACTAAATAACTAATGATTTCAACAGTGATTACAGTTGCAGCTTCTATCTTTCTAACTCCTGCTAGTTTTGTCTCCTCTTTCAGTGCCCTGTATCTACAAACAATACTGACTGTGATGTGTGACTGGGAAAGCTATAGTATATGTTGCCCTCTAGTGATCCATATAAACACAGGAAGTCACATAGCTATTCGGATATCTATACAGACTATTTATATGCAGAATCTATGTGCTATTTTCCGTTCTGTCATTGTTTTAGGTCCTTGAGTAGCTTCAGTTTTTACATTTCATTCAGTTCATTATCACACAAGTCCCAGACAAACTCTACTTTTCATTCTATGTTAATTTTTTTTCTGAATATCTCTTTAGCTTCCACATATAAGAGAAAGCATACATCTACTTGTTTTTTTTTTAGACTGGCTATTTTCACTTAACATCAGAAAGATGAGCAGAGACTCCAAAGGAGTAACTCGGGGGGGGGGGGGGGTTAGGGAAGGGAAAAGAGAGGACAAGATCATAAAGAATGTAGCACTTGAACTGTGTACAACATTACCAATTCCAATCTCAAAGACATGCAAGGGGAGGGTGAGGGAGGTGGGAGGGACCCTGTGGGTGAAGGCACCAAGAGTTGTGAGTATGCATTTTTCTGATACTTTATACCCCAGTATAATGTAAAATTACATTCATCAAATAAAAAATAATTAAAAATAAGAATAAACCAAGAAAACATTACAGTAAATAAAATATTGTCAAATGAGAAAAAGTATTCCTCTTTCTTTCAGTTATTGCAAAGTAACTATATTTCTGTGGAGTGCTTTTAACCAGAGACATCATTAACTTAAATGCACACCCTATTAGATACTAATCACTTTTCTTACTTTAGTAGTTCCTGAAAATAAGAAGTGACAAGCAGAATTGACCACTTATGGGAAGATCTAAAATAATGTATATATATGTACTAGCTCTAGGGTTACCTGAGATGCATGTTTAAAACCCAGATGCTTTGACCCAAAATCTGAATCAGGAAATCGGGAAATGATTTCCTGATTGAAATGAGGAGAGATACCAGTAGAATAGTGGAAGGGGAGTTGGGGAGGGAAGAGACTAGATAAAGGAAACAGTTTAAATAATCCTATGTACATATGTGAAGCTATCAATACCGATCTCAATATTATGAACAGGGAGGCGGGGAGAGGGGTTGAGTATACTGGATCCAGGAGGAGCACCCTGGTTGCTATGTGGATGTAGGTTTGCAATGGATCAATAAAAGTATATATGGTAAATAAAATAAGTAAATAAAGCATGGTTAAAAGAAAAAGAGTTAATTGCCTTTTTATTTAATATTTCCTGAATATAAGAAGTGACAAGCAGAATTGACTATTAAGTGATCTAAAACAATGTATAATGATGAAGTATATGTACTACCTATAGGGTTACCTGAGATGCAAATTTAAAATCCAGATTCTTTGCCTTAAAATCTGAATCAGAAAATGGTGCCAGCCGGGCGTGGTGGCGCACGCTTGTAATCCCAGCATTCGGGAGGCTGAGACCAGAGGATCCGGGTTCGCGGCCAGCCTCAGCTACCTAGTGAGGCACTACGCAACTTAGTGAAACTCAGTTTCAAAATAAAGAATAAAAAATAGTGCAAGGGGTAAAGCTCAGAGGTAGAACTCCCCTGAGTTCAATCCCCAGTACCGCAAGAAAAAAAAAAAAATGGTGCCAAGGAAGCTGCATTTTCATTTGGCTCCCAGTGATTCTTGACCAGTTCAAACATTAAAATGGCCTGGGCTCTCCCATACCCCTCCAGTGACATTTCACATTTCCATTTGCTGAATTAATCTTTCCTATCCACACACCAAATGTTAAAATATTTCTAAAATATGACTTTATCTCTTTCATAACTATTCTTAGGCAACATGGTCTCATGATTTTATCTTAATTTGATTTTATGTAACTATACAGTCCATACACTATGAAAATTATTTTTAAAACAATTAGACTTCTAGAAAAACAAATAGAAGGCTCCCTCACCTATAGTAAGCATGTCACAATTATTATTTTTCTCTTACTTTTTACAAATGTTAAATATTAGCAAGCATATTTCAAACTAATAATATGTACTGTATTACCATTTATAAATATTTTCACATTGCTTCTTTCATTTCAGTAAACTGCTCTAACAATGTTGTTAGATATCATTACCAACCTTATAATAAAAGAAACAGGAGAATAGAGTTTAGGAGATTAGATCTAGGGACTCAGAGTATATGAGAGAATTAGAATTTGAATAAAAAATGTTCATCAAGCCATCTAAGGCAGTATTTGGAGATTAAATTTAAAAATTATGGCCATCTCTTATGTTAACACTGGAGAAATGGAAAAGGCAAAATATATCAGGGTAAATTTTAATCTAAAAATTATATGTGTTTCAGTAGTATCTAATTATTATTTTGATAAATTATTTTGAAAATATTATTGATAAAGTTGGTGACCTAAAAAAATTAGGGCCCATAAAAAATTTACTTGCGATTTTAGTTAGGAACAAAACTTCCTACATAACTATAAAAAGGAAGAGTTGAATGTTAACAAGTGGAGATCTAAAGATCAAACAATATCAACACAGTCGTCAAGTCAGAAAAGTGTGGGCAGGGTCCAGGAAATAAGTTTTAGTTTGTTTCCTTTCTCAGTGTTCCTCAAATGTCTTGGCCCATGTGTGCTTCTATAACAATACCCAAGACTGGGTAAATTATAAGGAACATAAGTTTGTTTCTCATAGTTCTCAAGGCTGAAAAGTCCAAGATCAATGTGCTGGCAGGTTTGGTACCTGCAAGTGCTGCACGGTGGCACCTTACTCTATGTCCTCCTAAGGGAAGAACACTGTCTTCACACAGCAATAAGCAGAAGGGCAAAGGCAACAAACTCCTTTTGTAAACTCTTAAATTATGAAATTGGGGCCATTATTATGGACTTCATGACCTAAAAAACTTTCAAATGCTCCTCTCTAATACTATTGCATTGGAAATTAAGTTTGTACCACATGGATTTTGAGGGGCAGGTTCAGACCATAGCACCTGATATCTGGGATTTGCAGTGGATTTCTGGTTCCTTCTCTGTATTTGTCTACTATTCTTCCTTTACTCCTTAAATGTTGGAGCTCCCACAAGTGCTCTGCTTGCTATTTTTTCAGCCTATATCATCCTTATTTATGATTTCAATCTGTACTTTCCCTACTACCTAGATATTCATGTTTACCAAATCCAAATCATTAAGTTACAATGACATACCTGCAGTAAATAGCATGCTATGCCACTGGGGTTCGTTTATGAGGAATGAAGCATTCAATCACTCACTTGCTTCGGGTGTTGTAAGTATTGGCTGAATTCTTTTTTTATAAATATGTTATATGTATATATTGTATTTATTTATTTGGGACATGCAGTTTATTCAACATATTTTTGAGATTTACTCATGCTGATGATACATGCAGATTTAGTTTATTTAATCTCAATTACATATGACAAAATCATCACTTATTCTTTTCCAAGGATTGCATACATTAGAAAAGAACTGCCTTGTTCAGGGTCGTACCCTCTCCCTGGGGATGCTTGCATCTGTAACTGTGAAGCAAAGGTGAAAAGAGGTCTATTCTCAATATCCTATCAATGATAGACAATTCTGAAGAGCATCCCAGATCCAGAGCTTTCCTGAGATGGATTAATATCTATTTTGGAAATGCACTTCAGCTCCATTCTTCCAATTGCACAATTTTTCCTTCAGCCTCTACTCCCAGTAGATGTTGATCTTGAGGGCACTCTCAAAGAATCCTTCATGCAAACTTTTGCTCATAGTTCAATTTGGAATGAATGTGACCTAATAAACAATATCTAGTTGTGCTATGCACTCTTCCACCAAAAAGCTTTTCAAAATAAAGGCGCTAAAAATTTAGCTCATTTTATTTTTATACAAAATATGCTCACCCAGTTATGTTTTCTTTGGTAATGTTTTATGCTACATATCTCATGGTCCCTTCCTCACCTATAACATTCTTCCTTTAAAACAAAAATGCATCTGTAATCTGAAAGGCACATATCTACATCTGGCAGAGACTTCCCCTAACTCTACCAGGATTGAGTTCTGATTGAATCTACCAATCAGAAATCGGGAGCCCGACATAGGATGAGAACACTGATTTAGTCAAACAGAGTTTGGCTCTAGACTGTAAGTAAATCTTGGGCCAGATATTAATTCATACCAAGTCCACATAAGCAAAGTTTGATGTTAAGCTGACTAGAAAAATAAGTAAATAATACTATGAACCTTGCTGAGGAAACCAGACTACAGAGGGAATATAAAAATAAATTTGTAGAAGAAACATAAATGTGAAGTCATTTAGCCTGAGGGAAAAAAATGGTAATAGGATAGATGTCTGATTTCTTCCCTGTCCCCCCGTATCTACGCTGTTATTTGGGGGGCTTAGTTTGTAAGATTACCCTGCAACCTTACAATAAATGTTTCATTTACCATCAAATAAAACATTAAAAGACAAAACTCCTGCTTTGGTAAACAGCAACAGATTTTACCCTTTTGTTAATGTGCTTTTATTCGTGCATTATCATCTCACATCATAATGTAAATCATGTTGACATTGACATACATGCACGCAGCAGTTGGTGCCCCCCCCATCCTCCCCGTCTCCCCCCTTCCTACTGGAAATACTAACACTAACTGTGTGTACATATGTGAAAATCCCAATATCAGTATCCTTTTGTTTTAATCAGAAACCCAAGAAAAATTGAAGCCTTTCTGGTATCTCACATAACTGATTAGCTAAAAGATCCTTCCATTTTTGCTGACTCCATTCTTCCTTTTTTTCTTCAACCTATTGTGCTACCAAAGCTTGAAACTTCCATATTCCTTGTTTTACATTATAAATAAATTGCCCAAACTCCCCATCCTTATAGTCACCTCCTCCAATCAATTTTTCACATTTATTTGTAAGTTTTCTCACTAATGTCCTAATCTTATGGTGTTATTACTTATTAAAAATTCCTCAGTGATTTCATTCTCATGTTTATAGAATAAAATATTAACTTATATAATAGTATGCAATATACTTTCTTAAACATTCCTATTCTACCCGTCTAGCTACATCTATCATCACAAGCACTTCTTGATTTTTACAATCCACTATTAGACTTCCCAGAGTTTCATAAACTGGTAATACTTCCTCAAGTTTCCCTTCTTTTGGATTCCTCCCAGTGCTCCGAACATTCTTCTTCATTCTTGTGGAAAACTCCTCTTTATCAGTAATCTGTCAGGTAAAACTCATTTCATTCGTTCAGATACTGAGTTTCTAAGCTTCACAAGAGACAGGGTTCATGCTGGCCTTAGTGACTCCTGCTTCTCCGCATAAAACAGTTCTTTGCAGATCGAGATCTTGTTTTATGAATTAACTGGGCTCCCTGATTCATGTAGGCCAACTTAAGTAGTCTTCTTATTTTGTAGCTTTTTTTGGTGTGTAATTCTATCATTGAAATTAATGCTTTGTACTCTCATTTTCTGAGTGTGCCTTGCTCTTCCCAAGAATGAAAGTATTTTTAAGGGACATTCCATAAATTTCATATTGAAAAAGGTTCCCTAGAAACTAACAAAGTACTTGGCATACTTTATGCAGAAATATTTATTATAGGAATGAATAAATGTTCAGAGGGTACAAACAGAAGACAGCTCTCAGCTATGTACAGCTCTGTAGGAATAAAAAAACCTGAGGAATAAAACCCAGAAATTCCTTCTTTAGAACAATAGAAACAATGTGCATGGGCTGAGGGTAAGAATTTCTCCCAAAAGCAGATTTTCTGAAGAAATATATAACACACAATTAGTCTATTGATTCAGGAGGAGGGAGTGAGAGAGATCCTGCATTATCAGTGGCTGTGCAATGCTGTACCTTGGGAGCTGGGAGAAGAACATGCTGAAAGAATGTTCTCTTCCACACAATCCTGTGCCATAAGAATTGTTCCTCATGCTGATAAAGACCTGTTTTCTTCCTCTATGACCAAGTCTCTTCATACAGAAGCAACATCTACAAGCAGCAACCTCAGAAGAAAATAAAGGATCATCAATGATTAAAAAGGAAGCAGCAAGGAATATATACAGAAACAATATAAAAAGAATGAATATAAGGATCCAGTAAACCGTAGATGAAGAAAATTAATGGAAAAAATTATGTTAAAGAAATTGAGGGAACTTCAAAAATATAATGAATCAACCAATTCCATAAAAGGTCAAGAAATATAAAAGCTTATGGAGTGTATTAAGATGAAATGGAATTAGAATCTGAGCATGAGGAAATTGGGAAAAATAAAAGACAAAACAAAATTACCAGAGAAAGTATGACCATATTAGTTGAAGCAAAGAAACACAATTCAAAATGGTTAGTGACAAAGGATCAAACACAGGAACAACTAGTCAAGAAAAATGTATTTGAATAACATTTCTTTCTAATTGTAACAAAAATTTGAATTATCTCTCAGATCAAAGCAAAAAGAGATGTTTTCTTTCCATAGAAAATAAAACTTTTGAAAGTAGAAATTTTCCAGTCAGATTTCTGTTGCTGTAACAAACAGCTGAGATAGATCACTTGTAAAGAGAAAAGGTTTATTTTTACTTTGATTTTTCATGATTAATTGATCTCATTGTTTCTGGACCTGTGGTGAAACAGCACATCTTGGCAGAGCAGAGCTACTCACTTCATCACCAGAAAGCAAAAACACAAAACAAAATCAAAAGAGAGAGGGACCAGGTCAAGTAGTCACCTTCCATAACACACCCTCTTAATGACCTAAAACCTCCCACTGGGACCCTCCTGTTAAAGATTCCACTACCTCCCAGTAGCACCAACCTGGGGACCTCGCCTCTAACATGTAAGCCTCTGGGGACATTCAAGATCCAAGCTACAGCACATAATTAGGTAAATGGAGATATAAACTGAGTCCATGAATAGAAGTCTTAGTAACAAGGAAGTAAATTCTCCAAAATGATTAACATAGCATATGCAATTCAGGTAAAAACAAAAAGAGGTTATCAAGGAATCCACTAATACCATCCTCAAGTATATATAGAGATAACACACAGTAATAATGAAAAGGATATATTTTCATATATGGCTCATATGAAGGATGCATAATAGCCTTTTGACAAAGATACTATTATTGTATTTATTTTGCATATGAGAAATGAAGAAGGTAAACAACTCACCCAATATTATAAGTTGCAGATTCAGTTTTCTAACCTATGCTCCATATTTTATATTTCAAATTGTCATATTCTTAACAAAACCAACCAAACAATAAAAAGAATAAAGAAATTAGAAGCAGATCTATGGATATGGAGAAATCATGTGTGATAGCTATGGCATTGCAGAAACTACTCATTTGTAAATAATGCAAAGATAATTGAGTATCCATACTTTGCATTACACAGAAAAGTAAATTTCAGTTGGACTATAAGCATAAATCTAACTGGCTAACAATGTATAAGATATATAGAGAATTATTTATAACGTCAAGATGAAGGTTTTTTCTACAAGACACAAGATGTATCTGTCATCATTCTTGCAGGCATAATCTAATATCTGACCACATAACTTAGAGAAAAGCAGATTTATTTTCTTAAGTTTTGGGGTTCAGTCCATGTGTGACTAGAGACTATAGTCCTCAGGGCATGGAGTCAGGAGGTGGAGGGAGAGCATGTGAGTTGTGCTCTTTACATCACAGAGGCCAGAAGTGAAAGAGGGAGCAGGGGGAAGAAGAACTCTTTATATAGTCCCCAAGGCTGCACCCTCAGGGACCCACCTCCAGTCACACTCAACCAGCCTACCCTGTACCTCCCAGGTAAATCTATTGTAATGGATTTATCCACTTCTGGGATTTCAACTTTCATTACTCAATTGCATCAGCTCCAAACGCCAATTTATGAGCTCTTCAAGGGGCCATTCTATATTTAACTATAACACAAGAACAAAAATAATAATAAAGGATTACATCAATTTGCCTATATTAAAATAAGAATTTCTATTCAACAAAATACATTGGGAAAAAGAAGTTACAAGTCATGAACTGAATAAATTTAATTATATGTAACCAAATAAACAACTTTACAAATCAATACCAAAAAAAGTCCTATAAAAATAGAAAACCATGAGCAGATGCTTTACAGAAAGGCAGCCAAGATAGCCAATAAATGCATGAAAATTTGTTTAAAATCTTTAGAGGTCACATAAGTACACATTAAATGAAAAATTATACCAATAGCACCATCTCAGTAAATTTTTGGTGATGGATAATATTAAGCATTGATGAAGTTACAGACATAAAAAACACTTTGATAAGAATCCAAACTATAAACACTTATGGAAGTGATCTACCACCGTGTAGTAAAGTAGAAAATATTTGTGCTTTGTTTATAGACTGAAACCCTGCATTTTCATCTTAGAAATTCCTAATACTTGAGAGCTATGCTCCTGAATGTTCACAGTGGTGTTTTTATACTCTCCTGCAAATAAATTTGACAAGTTTATGTTGATTTTAAGATGCCTGCTGTATTATAATGGTCCCAGTTGTTTTGGCAGCACATAGAAACTTTTATAATAGTTTTATAATAGTTTTCCTTCCACTTGTGCTGACTTTTGTTCAACTCTCAAACCACCAAACAGATTTCTCTCCCTTTTATATTTCCCTTAAACGTTGCAGAACAGTGGATTCAAGATCTGTTCCCACAATTTTCCATTTTCAAGAACTATGGTCAGTTTTTGTACCCCTAAAAGCTCAGGATTACTAAGAGGTATAGAATATGTTTGGTCTCCAATGGGAGGAATCTATATACATTTAGACTCGATAATCTGATTTGTCTGAGGGTAGTCTAATTAAAAATCATCCTGTCAGTCTGATCATGACCAAAAACTCATTCAAAATGTACTTGTAGCATGTAATAAATTATATAAAGTGTCAATGGTAGTAATGACCAAGATATACAGATTGTTTGTCCAAATGAAGATCAGAATTTAGGGAAGTAGGCCTTGAAAAAGGACACAAAATTTTAATAGTGGATGCTGTGAGATTTTATATGGTTTTGGGGTTTATTGGAATATTCCCTAAGGATATTATATGTAGTGACAATAAAGGAGAAAAGATATGTATAAGACAGCCCACAGGAGGAGGAAAAATGCACCTGTGGGTCCTACATAACAAAATTTATAATATATTGGGGAGTAAAGAGAGATCAGTGTAGCAGGAATATAAAACATTGAGTGTAGAGGCATGTGAATAGGAAGGAAGAAGAATATGAATCATGCCACATAAGGTACAGAGTTGCATTACAAGGGTTGTGTGAAATGATTAAAGGGCTTTTAATCAGATCTACAACTTTAACATGCATTTTAACATGCCATCATGGTACTCTGCAAGAGATAGACTGATGTTGCTAAAGCAAAGAACCAAGAGGAAAGAGGCTAGTCCTATTAGGAGACTGATGATATAAATAAAGCAAATTTGATGGGCTCAAGACATATTTTGGAGATAGTATTGAACTTCTTATTAGTTGGATATAGTGATGGAAGGTAAAGAGAGTCAAGGACAGCTCTCTGATTTCTGATTAAGACATGGGTGATATTAGAAAGAGGAAAATTTTTGGACATAATATAATCAAGGGGCCTGGAATAGATCCAGTGTGTGAGTCTGGTGACCGGCCTTAATGCCTCTTACTCTGTTCCACTGGAATAATGATTACAGTAGCTAATATTTAACTAGCCCCTTTATGTGCTGATCAAAGTGCTCCACCTGTAATATTTTTATTATTTCTATGAGATATAAACTATTGTCTTTCTTTTTCAGATGTTAAACTGAAGCTTCGGGGGAGATTTAGTAATTCACTCTTACTAATAGCATCATTGAAATTGAAACCCAAGCAGTCTGACTACAGAATCAGAGCTCTTAGAGACACCACTGGATTGCAACTTGTTAACTAGGGAAGCCTCATTCAAGCACTGTGTAAATAAATGCTACTTAGAGTACAAATGTTTTTCCTTTGGATTATCACATTTTCCTCATGGAATACTCAAAGAAATTTGAAGTGACAATATGAATGAGCTATGTAAACAGGGGAATCTAAAGAGACTATACAGATACAGAACAATGAGGAGGAAATAAATGTACAAGCACATAAGAAACAGCAAAACAGACAGTACACTTTCATCTACTAAAGGTTTCTCAGAAAGTCAAATTTAGAAAAGGGGCATTAATAAATGTATTATAGAGATTGAATTACACAATAAACAAACGTGAATGGTGTGTTTTGAGGAAAACTAAACTCTGAATCGAAGTGACAAATCTTTTAGTCGTAGGCTGGAATGCTCAGAAATTTCATTTCCTTCATTTTGAGGGGTATGGAGCATGGCTACTTCCTTAGGATTCTTAACAGATGAGTAATGGTGGAACAACTCTGATACTGAATCACTGTAAATACTGAAGGTGGTAGGAATCAGAGATGATAAGCTGATAGATCCTACAATACTATAAGAATATATTATTGTAATGGCCAGTGGGCTTGACAGAGTACCTGGAATCATATAGGCAACTGGCTCCAACTCCAATCCCAATCTCAACCCAAACTCCTAAACCTAACATTAACCAAGACTCCCAATGGATACCTGATACCACAGGTAATACTGAACCATATATACATATATACATATATTTTTTTTCTGTTTTATATATATGTGTATATATATATATATATATATATATATATATATATATATATGTATGTGTGTTTGTGTATGCTTCTTATACATTTTTTTTTTTTTTTTTTTCGGTACTGGGGATTGAACTCATGGGCATTCTACCTCCGAGCTGCAACCCAGCCCTATTTTTTATTCTTTATTTTGAAACCGAGTCTCACTAAGTTGCGGAGTGCCTCAGTAGGTAGCTGAGGCTGGCCGCGAACCCGGATCCTCCGGTCTCAGCCTCCTGAATGCTGGGATTACAAGCGTGCGCCACCACGCCCGGCTTTCTTATACATTTTTATAATAATTCTTAACTATATATTAGGTACATAAAGTGATTGACAACAATAACTTGCCATATATTTTAGCAACCTCAGTGTATAATTTTTTTATTTTCTTATTCAGTCAAAAAAATTCACCTTTTTACTTAACAGAAGCATTTTACAGCTTCTCTTTGACATATTCAAATTGCCAGCATCACTATTGAACTTTGGAATCATTACAAAGTAAAATAAGAGTTACTTAAGTATAAGCACTTCAAGGCCCCAATAATCAGTCTAACAACTTAGATTGCTACTAAGTTTACCCACTCTGTATATTCCGTGGCATATACAGCATGGATACACTGAACAAAGGAAAGACTCACAGCTTTCCATTTGATATTTCCAGACTGCATTGACCATGGGTAAGTGAAACCATATCCTCAGCCACAAAGCGAGCACTGGCAAATTCAAAAAATGCAACATAATTCCCTGCATCTTCTCAGACCACAATGGAGTGAAACTAGAAATAAACTCCAGGAAGACCCAAAGTAACCGAGTAAGCACATGGAGACTGAACACCACACTGCTGAATGAAGAGTGGGTCATAGAAGAAGTAAGGGGAGAAATTTAAAAATTCCTAGAAACCAACGAAAATGGAGATACAATAAACCCCACTTTCTCACCCTGCACAAGAGTCAACTCAAGGTGGATCAAGGACCTGGAAGTCAGACCAGAGACCTTGCAGCTACTTGAAGAGGGCATAGGACCAACACTTGAACACATAGGCACAGGTAAAAACTTTCTCAACAGGACCCCAAAAGCACAAGCAACCCTTAGGAAGATCAATCCATGGGATTGCATT
>PVLC010003793.1:0-20810 GCA_004027655.1 Graphiurus murinus
CCCACCACCCCCAAGGAGCCTGAACCCACCACCCCCAAGGAACCAGCTCCCACTACCCCCAAGGAGCCTGCTCCAACTACTACTAAGATACCAGCTGAGCCCCCCGCCACTCCCCAAGACCCTGCTGAAGCAACTCCTGAGTTTCCTGCAGAACCTACACCAAAGGCTCCTGACAACAGTCCCAAGGAGCCTGCTGTACCAACAACTAAGACTCCGGAAGTGACCAAACCTGAAATAACTACAACAGTTAAAGACAAGGCAACAGAAAAAGACATACCTACTACACCCGAAACTACAACTGCTGTGCCCAAGGCTATGACAACTGTAGCAGAAGAAAAAACTACTGGATCTGAAATAACAACCACAACTCAAGATACTACTTCACTAAAAATCACTACTCCTAAAGCAACAGCT
The DNA here is from genome assembly GCA_004027655.1 of Graphiurus murinus. Taxonomy (NCBI): domain Eukaryota; kingdom Metazoa; phylum Chordata; class Mammalia; order Rodentia; family Gliridae; genus Graphiurus; species Graphiurus murinus. The sequence continues at coordinate 415 of PVLC010003793.1, forward strand.
GTTGCACCAAAAGTAACTACTACAACAAAAAAGACAACTACAACTGAAGAGCCTACTGAAGAACCCGAAGATCCAGCGGCTGATGCTAAAGCAACAACTCCAAAACCCCAGAAGCCAACTAAAGCACCCCCAAAGCCCACTTCTACCAAAAAGCCCCCCAAAACACCCAAAAAGCCCACTTCTACCAAAAAGCCAAACACACCTAAAGTGAAAAAACCAAAGACCACACCAACTCCAAAGACCACAGCAACTCCTGCAAAGACAACTACAATGTCTGAACCGAACCCTACCTCTTCAGCAGAAGCCATGCTACAAACTACCACCAGCCCTAACCAAACTCCAGATTCAGAAACCATTGAAGTCAATCCAAAGGATGAAGATGCAGATGGTGCTGAAGCTGAAAACTCTCACATAATCCCCAGGCCCCCTGTGTTAACTCCTATAGTTATTCCAGGAACAGATCACTTCGTGAGAGGACCAAGTCAAGGCATTGGCCCCAACACTATGCTTTCAGGTAATAGAAGTTACTTTCCTTTTCAAATCAGTAATGTTCATTTATATCTACTGAACCAGAATTCCCTGACAGGATCACTCTACTGAAATAAAGTACCTAGACCCACCTTGTTAACTTGCAGATTTACAGCTTCCCTATAGGTAAATAGAGGAAATGGGAGTAAATCTGTTGAGTCTTCAGAAAATCAAGAAATACCTAGGGTTAGGAACTTAGTGCATTTATCTGTAAGCAATGGCATATAGAATGTCAACAAGATTTAGTTGGGAGTTTACTTTTAAAAGAAAGTACAATGCAGTGCAAAACTTCATATTATTTATATTTGCAAACCAACCCAAAGAACAATGACTGAACATATCAGTTCAAACATACAACAAATACCTCATTTACATGAAGATCAAGATAATAATTTACTTTAAAGTAAATTGTTTGAATGGTATTACCTGCAGGTAAGATGGAATTCTGAAACATATCCCTTTTTTCCCCACAGGTATTTTTAGAGAAATACCTTTCAAGAGCTTAAAAGGGTAACCAGGAAACAACTGAGAGTTGAAAATAACAAATACTTTTCTTGTTCTGTTCTATATTGTTTGCTAATGTGTTTCAGATGAAACCAACTTATGCAACGGGAAGCCAGTAGATGGACTAACTACTTTGCGCAATGGGACGTTAGTTGCATTTCGAGGTGAGCTATGCACACACTTCTGTTTCTTCCTACTATTTTTTTTTTTTTTTGGCCTTTATAAGAACCAACATTGTTGGGGAGTGATAGTTTGGGTTGAACTTTCTGGAGAACCTGGCTGATGAATCTTCCTCACACAATGAAAATTTGAGAGCTATACTCAAATTTTGGATGAAAAAAATTTAGACGGAGTAACAAAGAACTTGAACTGATACTGAGGTCTTTCCTATTGTTTGAATTTAGACAGTAGTTTAATTTCAATTTTAGATAGAATGAAATGACACCAAGATTTGTATTCCCTGATCTATTCTCTTTGAACGTAACATCTCAATTGTGACTGAGGCATTACTCTCTGAAAGAGTAACAAGAGAATACCAATTATTTCATGTTAATTCTCTGTAGTCTCTCTGCTAGTCCAGTTTTCTTAAATCATATTTAGAATATATCAGAACAGAAATAAACTATACTCACACAGTAATGGCTAAAGAGATTTTAGGAGTCATTAAGTTAAAATTCCTTGATTCCAAAGGATAAAGACAATGAAAATCCAGAGAAGTAAATGTCTTTAGGTCACAAAGCCAAGAGGTTCTTTCTAGAGAAAGTGGAAAATATTTTAAAGGTTATATTTGACTTGAGAACTATCTACTCGGAAATAACATATCCAAACTGTTTTCTAAATGATAACCATTAAAGTTAAATGCTGGTTTCTTTGGGGACAGGTTTTAGTATTCAGCTTGTGGGCTGACATGTCTTTTATGTTTTAGGTCATTATTTCTGGATGTTAAATCCATTCACTCCACCATCTCCACCTCGAAGAATTACTGAAGTTTGGGGTATTCCTTCTCCTATTGACACTGTTTTCACTAGATGCAACTGTGAAGGAAAAACTTTCTTCTTTAAGGTAACAAAAATTTTGCTATGAGAGAAACCAGCAAATAGTTAATTGCAATTCATTACAATATAATCTTAACTTCCAATTCAGAAATGTGCCCATTTTTTAATGAACTGTTCTATACTGAAAATAACATAATTTGGTAACATTAATGGTCTAATTATTCAAATATTTAACTAAGTCAACACTTTCTCCTTATACTTAAATCTAAGAATGAGTTCCTAATCTTTTTTCCTAAAGCATTTAAACATAATTTTCTCTTTTAAATTATCAGGATTCTCAGTACTGGCGTTTTACTAATGATATAAGAGACCCAGGGTATCCTAAACAAATTGTAAAAGGATTTGGAGGACTAAATGGGAAAATCGTGGCAGCTCTTTCAATAGCTAAATACAAGAACAGGCCAGAATCGGTGTATTTTTTCAAGAGAGGTATGTTTTGCATGATTTACATAATCACAAAACATTTTAAGAACTGATTTTTATTTGGTATTTTCCTTTATTACTGGGTTAACTGTCAAAAGATATTTTTAATGGCTGAAATATTTTATTGAAAATAAGTAGATGATGTCCTTTATATTACAAAAGCTCTTTTCTATCTTTTCTGAATGGATTAACATCAAATTTCATATTCTATGTGTTTTTCTAAAATATATCAGGTGGCTCTATTCAGCAGTATACCTATAAGCATGAACCCACCCAAAAGTGCACCGGAAGAAGGCCTGCTATAAATTACTCAGTGTATGGAGAGACAGCCCAGGTTAGACGACGTCGCTTTGAACGGGCTGTAGGACCTTATCAAACACACACCATCAGAATTCACTATTCACCTGTGAGAGTTGCTTATCAAGACAAAGGTAATATTTTAACTGTGTTAAAAATTCTCATACATGAGGCATATGTAATAGCTTCTTTATAAAGTAAGGCTTATTAAATATAAATACTGGCCAAATTGCCCTAATAATTTAAGCTTATTGATACATCAATTTGCCTTAATGAATAAATAACTAAAAACTAATTCTTTTTTTTTTTCATTGTAAGGAAAGCAGTTAATTTCAGTGTATTATTTATAATAAATGCAATTTTTCAAGTACCTTTTACAAAGAGTACTCCATACAACTTTGTAACCCTTAAAACAATTCTAAAAGGTGGCTAATAGTGCCCATCAGAGAGCAAAAATTGAGGCACTGAGATTAAGTAATTTAGCTAAATAACAGAACTACTCAGTGAACAAATTGAGATTGAAACCTCTGATACCTTTCATTAAAATGTCACCTTCAGGTTTCTTGCATAATGAAGTTAAAGTGAACACACTGTGGAGAGGATTTCCAAATGTGGTTACCTCAGCTATCACGCTGCCCAACATCAGGAAACCTGATGGCTATGATTACTATGCCTTTTCTAAGGGTAAGTCATTATGTCAGATCTTCAGAGCTGCCCAAGTTGATTTCTCTTGTGAAAGTATGAATATAATTAAAGCAAAAATACCAAGTGTTTCTCACTGAAGGTGAGAAGTTCAACTATAGCATCTATTACTGTGAGGAAGGTAGAGCTTTTGCTTTAATTTCAATTAAACTGGGTGGGATTACAATTTAACTCTACTCTTTCATGGGCTATGATAAAGCATCCAATGACTTGAATATAAGTGGTACTAAAAACAGTTTTTACTTCTCTCATTTGTGGGACTTAACAGATGCCATGTGCATCGTTATACAATCTAAATCAATCAATAAAAACATTTCTGATATTAAATAAACATACTGTCTTTGATTAATCAACACAAATTATTTTTGCATTCAAGTGTTTTGTTTTCTTTTTAATTAAAAAAATGTTTTCTCTTCCATTTAGATCAATACTATAATATCGACGTGCCTAGCAGAACAGCAAGAGCAGTCACTACGCGTTCTGGGCAGACCCTCTCCAAAGTCTGGTACAACTGTCCTTAGACTTGATGGGCAAAAGAAGAGTCATCTAATTAAAGTGAAGAAAAGAATGATACATTTTGACACTGAAATACATTTTATTAATAAAGAACGTTGAAATGAGCATACCAATTTAAATACAAAACTGTTTTTCAACTCGACAATCATTACACTAAAACAGATTTGACAGTCTTATTCACAGGTATTATCTTTACACAGATCATTTAATTAATATTTCCTCTATTTATTCCTCCTCTTCCTCCCATTGCATGGCTTACACCTGTAAGAGGAGGAAAAAAAGGATTAAAAAGAAAATCTTTCAGGATAGAATTGTTTTCAATATGAAATATCGTAGCACTGTAGATATAAAACTGTTAGTCCACATGGTTAATGGAAATCACTACAGCAATTGGATTAAGACTTTTATGGTAAGAAATATAAAAATTTTACATTTGTTACTAGCTACAGATAAGTCACAAAGCTTCATTCTGTTGTATAAAACTTATTTTGTAATATGACAATAGGTAGAGATGTTACAAATGAACATCTAACACTATAACACTAGGTTTTCCAATCTTATTTCAGATTTAGGATAAATCTCATTAAAAGCTCATATTCATTTTATACCTATGGTACATAAATCTAAATTTACCTCTCTGTCTGTTAAACTGACGACCACGAACACCTTGTCTCAATGTTGTCTGAAGTCTTACTCTTCTGAAAGGCTTTGGTTGACTACTGCTAGTATCTAAGAAAAACATTAAGATATAAGAAAAGCAAGTTGAAAAAACAAAAAAGCAGTTATAACAGCAAAAATAACTACTAAATGCATGGATAAGATATAGATATTTACACTTACTTTGAATATTCAAGTTTGCTTTTGCTTTTTAACAATGAAGGACATTTAACAAACAAAAATAATAAAAAGTAAAAAGAACTTCCCCTCAAAAAACTTATTTGAAAAAATGTTTGACTTTTCATCATTTAATTAGTAAATATTTACTTGGTGACTACCCATGTATCAGACTTGGTGTTAGATGTAGGGAAATACAGTGTGAAACAAAATTTACCGCCCCCCCCTTTCCATTATAATACAACATAAGTCACATCTTTTTTTTTTTTTTTTTTTGAGGTACTGGGCATTCTACCTCCAAGCTATACCTCCAGCCCTATTTTTATTCTTTATTTTGAGACAAGGTTTTGCTAAGTTGCAGAGTGCCTCACTAAATAGCTGAGGCTGGCTGTGAACCTGCGATCCTCCTGCCTCAGCCTCTCAGGTACTGGGATTACAAGTGTGCACCACCACACCCGGCAACATAAGCCATATCTGACTCTTCTCTTTTTCAGACATCTCGAATCCAATTATTAGCAAATTATATCCTAAATTTGATTACTTCTCACAACTTTATCTCTATTATTTTGTCCAATCTATCATTATCTTTATTCTGAATTCCTGCAACAGTCTCCAAAATTTCTCCTTGTTTCTGTCCACTGTGTTTTCTATACACCATGGCTGAACTGATAGATCAGGTACTTTGTGATGAAGCCCAAGGCAGTCAACAAAGATCTATGTGGTCTCCCAGCTCCACCCATCGTATCTTTTGATAGTCTCTGTCCTCATTCTACTCCAGCTACACTGGCCGCCATGCTAACTTTGAACACATCAGACACACTGTGCTCTCTTACTAATTTTGTGTCTCTGATTTCCTTTGACCAAGAACACTTCCTCCAAACAGCTGCACAGCTTTGATCCCTTTCTTCTTATAGTTCTTTATTTAAATCTTACCTTCTTAGTGACATTTTCTATGAAATTGCCTAATATATAGTGGACATTCAAATATGACTGAATAATAACTCCTTAGATGGAAAGGTACAGTGTTTTACATTACAGAATAAATTTAAAGACATCTTAATTTCATAGGGAATAACAACCATCTTTTCTCATGCAAGCTCTAATAAGATATAACTAGTACTAATTCTCTTATTGAGGAAAGACAATTCTTATAAAAGTTCAGAATTAATTGGGGATACAGAATCTCAGTAATTTTATTATTAATAATTATGATAGCTATAATTTTTTTGTGTGTGTGGTACTGGGGATTGAACCCAGGGGCATTCTACCTCTGAGCAACGTCCCTAGCCCTACTTTTTATTCTTTATTTTGAAAGTGTCTCACTAAGCTGTGAGCCTCCTATCTCAGCCTCCTAAGTGTGTGCCACCATATCTGGCTAGGTATAATTTTTGAGCCTTTTATGTATGAAACACTGTGTTGTATAATTTGCATATGCTGTTTCTAATTCTGGTTGTAAAATTAGTTATGAGTATACATGTTTCATAATAAAATGTACAGAGATTTAAAATGATTAGTTGTTAAAAGGTGGACACGGGAGCCAGGTATAGTGGCATACACCTGTAGCCCCAGGACTTGGGAGGCTGAGACAGGAGGACTGCAGGTTCAAAGACAGCCTCAACAACTTAGCAAGACTCCCAACTACTTACTTACTGTTTTTGGGTGTCTTGCTTCTAAATAAAAAAGGTTTGGGGGTGTAGCTCAGAAGTAGATGACCCTGGATTCAATCCCCAGCATCACACAAACACACACAAAAAAACAAATAAAAAAAAAGGTGGACAAGAGATCTGAACCTAGAGACGTTGGCTACGAGACTGGTGGTCACAGAAAAGCAGCTGACAAGGATGGGAAGATCCTGGGGTAGCAAAGTTCTGTTACTGTTAAAACTAATAATTGAACAGTTTTGCCATAAATCCAAGGGTTCCATGAGATATAGAATTCATGCTATAAATAATTAAAAATGAAAATAATTAGAATGGATAAGAAAATACTGTGCTTCCTCGATAATGAAGGTGACCCCCTGCCTAAAATTTGAGAGAGAAGTTAGTATAATATGTTATTTAAGAGTGGAGTCTCTGGAGTCAAACTTCTTGAATTTGCATCCTGGATTGCCTATTACTTATTAGCTGTGTGACCTTGAGAAGTTAGCTAATTTTTATGTGCCTTAGTCTTCACATCTATAAAACAGTGATGAGTATACCATATTGGGTTGCTGTTAGAATCAAACAAATAAACATATGCAAAGGACTTAGAATACTGCCATTATTTTTTTAAAAAAATCCTGCAGAACTTTTATGAAAATACGTAATACCCTTTTCAAACATAACTTTAAACACCTGAAAAAATAAACTCTGAAACTGTTTACACATCAGTAAATTTCAAACATATTTTTGAACCAACAAAGCTCCAACCCCTCAGTCCTCTATAACAAATCTCATGTAGAGCTCTAATATGTAGAACAAATGGAAAAGAAGCTGCTCTGGTTCAAACAGCGTAGGACACCTGGAGTATCTATGACTTCTTAGCTTCCTTCCCAGGACACCTGTCCCCTACACCCCCTGTGGCAGCTCTAAGTGATCCAACAGGATGATAGGACATATGCTGACAACCAGCTGTCTAAGTGAAACAAACATGAGTGCACCGATCTTTTGAGGTGGATTCACACTGCGTTTCTGCTTATCAATATCAGACTATTCTTATAATAATGATGTAAATATAAATCAACTGTCCTTGAGAGATAAAATTAACGTTTGAGGAAAGAGGGATTATTGATTTGTTACTAACTAAACAGTGTTTTTGCGAACAAGTTCGATGAATTAAGAAATTATAGAGTAATCAAGACTGGCAACTTACCTACAGAAGAACTGGAAGGGGGATCCTGGCTGGTGGAGGGGAGATCTGACTCATCAGATGCCTGAACAGGCTCTTCCTCCTGCTGGCTGTCAATTTCCAGGCCTGCTTCTGAACTAATGCTAAGAAAAACCAAATCACACCCAAAAAGAGTTAGAAAATAGACAACTGATTCTGGATTCCTAAATTGTTCCCAACTTCTTTTTGATATAATCATTTAACCTTAGAGGTTCCCTTTAACTAAAAATCACGACTCTTTTTTTTTTTGATATTCATAACTATTTTTTTAGAAGGGTAGAGGAAAAAAAGAGCTCATTCTTTTTCTCACTGGGATGTGTTCCAATTTGTTTGTGTTTTTCCATGTTTTGGTTACCTTTTTTTTCTTTTGGCAGATGTTTCATATTCTCGACACTCACAGGAAATATACTATCTATATTTTAATAGATTCCCAAACAATTTTTTAGGACAGAAGAGTACTAAAATAATTCATAATAGTCATAACTATTAATTGTACACCACTAAATCATCATGGGCTCTAGCCCAGATAAGACAGGGTATGGTATGTGAAGTTCCTGGCTCAAGGGGTCTAATTCCATCTTCTCTGTCCCATTCAAGAAGCAAGTGAGGATGACATTACAAGAATCACATGAATCTACTCCAGTTTTAATCATATGCAAACATCAGCACAATTATTTTAACAATTTACTTGAGAGGTATCTCTGGATTGTGTGCTACTGTTGAGAAGTGCCGGTGTAAACAACATGTGGCTGGAGTCGGGTTTTCAATTTTAGTTTGAGTTGAATACCAGTAGTGTAGCCCAAGCAAGTTATTCTAAACACTCTGAGTCTGGGCTTTGCCATTTATACAATGTGAGATAGCACTCTGCAGGGATACCATTAGGGTTAGAAAAGACTTATGTCAAGTGACCTGCATGTGTTGTATGGAATTAAAGGCAGCTAGTATTTTCAGCAGTGTAACTGCCCCCACATTAGGAAGCACTATTAAGATTAGCAGAGACCTGCTTTTCATTTCATACACTAGACCTGACCTATGTGAACTGTTGCTAAGTCACACAACGTTCTTGGCTCTCCAACAAGAAATCTGGGCTCTACTTCTTGCTTCTAACTGTAAACTAGTTGAACATTTTCATTTTATGAAGAAAGATTCCAGTTTGAAAGCTGAACTTTTCTGAACCACAGTCCAATAGCTCTTTCCATTAAATTACTCCACTTCCTTAGGATTAAAAAAAAAAACCCTGTCATGAAATGCCTCTTTTGTTATGCTGTCTTTATAACTGATGTGTTAAAAATGTTGTCATGTCTTGAAACCTACCAGAAAATCTCTTACTTTTTATGAAGCCAGTATTTCAGACATCAAAGTCTAAACGCTCATAAATAGTGAGGATCATTTGAGAGCCCACTACTAAATGGAAAGTGAGTCATTTTCCCAAATTTCCAAATTTCAGAAAGACTTCTTTCTTGGGGAGCAGTTCAAGACACCAGTACTTTTAAAGAATATTTTGTTCTAAGATATATTTTGCAATTTTCAGGGAGACAATGGTTTTTAAAAATACTTGTCTTCCATAATCTCCAAGTTATACAATTTATTACTTACTATCTGCAAAACAGCTTCACAAAACATGGTTTGGTATATTTTTTTAGTGGGATGACACCAAAAACAGCACAACAGACTGTTTTCTGGCTTAAAAATCTAGTGAATCTATAGCAAGCAAAGACAACAGAATTAATTAACTTTTACCCTTCAGATTCTGCCTCCACAAATACTTCATCCCCATCATCACCGGCTGCTGTCTCATTTGTGGTGGATAAAGTGCTGGTGGATGTTGTCACCATGGGAACAGACTGAGACGCATGCTCTGATGCGTCAGAGGTGGTGCTCTCAGTAAATACAGTCACTTTAAAGAGAAAAGAAATGAAAACCATAACTTTGTGGTTTATTGAATTTCTAGCCAAAATATGCTTCACAGATTTCTTTTTTTTTTTTGCGGTACTGGGGATTGAACTCAGGGGCATTCTACCTCTGAGCTATACCCCCAGCCCTATTTTTTATTCTTTAGTTTGAAACCGAGTCTCACTAAGTTGCAGAGTGCCTTACTAGGTAGCTGAGGCTGGCCGCGAACCCGGATCCTCCGGTCTCAGCCTCCCAAATGCTGGGATTACAAGCGTGCGCCACCACGCCCGGCTTGCTTCAGAGATTTCTATGTCACCAATTAAATACAAAATCTACTAATCTGCCTTGGACACCTACCTGGGGCTGCTACTTGTAGAGGGGTAGTGGGAACACTTCGGCCACCAGATTCTTCTTCGTGAGCCAGGAAGAGGGGTGTTTCATACATTCCTAACCCTAAAAACAATTCTGAGTATTAATGAGTGCCCTTTAAATAGTCAACATGACAGGTATCTGAAAGAAAAAAAATACTAGCAGAGATGCTCAACTTTGTAGCTGTCTAAAATTATTCATTCCATCTAGCAATAATTGAGCTATTGAAAATTTTAAATACAATTTAAGCACATCCATTAAACTCCCTAATTGTAAAGTACCCTTAAACAATTAGTTAACATGTTCTTACTAGTTTTATTCTTAACAGCATTAGAGAAGCTAATTTTATTGAGTATACAGCTATGAATTAGTTGTTAGAATCTATTTCTCACCAAATTTGTAAGGTATTAATTATCCTCCTTTTTGCTAATTAAACTGAAGGAAGTTAATAAACTTCCTGTAAGGTTACAAAGTTAGCAAGCAGTGGCATTCCAATTTAAGCCCAGATCTGACTCCAATCTAGGAAATTGTCTTAATATACAAAGCCACATAAGAAGTTGAATTGATATGAAGTTAACGCACAATCTCATATTAGTAGAGGCCTACCATGTTAAGATCTGACATGGTAAATGACCAAGGAATGGTTATGTCATATGATTTTTATGAGAACTACAGATTACTCTTTTGTCTTCAGTTTAAAATATTGTGGGTAATATGAATTCCAACTGTGGATTAAAAGGTAATTCCACAAACAGCATAATTAATATGCAGATAACTAACTCCTTCTAATACTTAACTTTTGGGTCATTTTATTCACATATTTTGAATTAAAAAATAACATTAATTGAAAAATATCTAACTAGTCACAGATTTATCTAGGAATGCTACAACTATCAAACTGTAAACAAGAAACATGCTATACTCCTCCCAACAATTTCAAAATGTCTGAAGGTACTTTTATATGTACGTCAATGTTTAATAATTAGCAAGCACAAAGTTTTCTTTGTAACTTAAACTGGCGTTATTTAGATATCAACTCTTAAAATATTGAAGATTTGCTTCAAATATAGAGAAATCTAGGAAATGTCAGGGTTTACAGCTATTCACCTCCTTGAGAAGCAAGCTGACCAAGATCAGAGTGACTGGAACTTGTTTGTGGCATGTCTTCAGGTGGCCCAAACCGGAATCTAGGAACACCAGCAACCTGTGGGGAACTAAATGAACAAAGACTAACTTAGGATGAAATTTAAAGCTATTCCTTTAAACACAATGGTAGAAAGAATACAGGAAAATGGAAGAACGAGTATCAATAAAATGGGAAGAAAACAGGTTGAAAAAATGCTGATAAAGGTTTCCTTCCTCATAAACGTATTTTAAAAATATATCAGTTGTCAATGAATTTAGTAATAATATGAATAGCCTGGGATTTAAATAACTTTCTTCTCTCCTGAGCGACACTCCTTTTTGGAATCTGCTGGCTCTGCCCTGACGGATACACTGACGGGAGAACAGATGAAGTCCGTTCAACAATACTGCATTAGTTAAAGCTTTTTTCCTTCAGGTGGGTTTATAAACTTGTCTCCATATAGTTAACCTCTTATCAAAAAACCGTGAGCTCTCCTGAGCTAATGCTTCAAATTTCCCGACTATCAAGAAAGAATGAAAAATAGGGCACGAGGTGTAGCTTGGAGGTAGAATGCTCCTGGGTTCAATCCCCAGTACCAAAAAACAAAAACAAAAAACAAACAAACCAACCAAAAAGAACAAGCCTGGCTACTCCCCAGCCACTATGGCTTGCCATCTGATGATGTGATCCCTCCCTACTGCAAGGGCTCTTGCTTCTGTGATGCCATGTACCATGAGTTTCTCACCAAAGCTAAGCTGATGTCAAAACCATACCCATGAACTTCTAGAACTATAAGCTAAATAAATCTCTTCTTCCTAAGTTACCAGCCTCTGGTATTTCTTTATAGTAAGAGAAAACAGACAAGTTTTTTAGTCTTATCTTTTGTCAGATAATCAGACCACACCTCAATGTCTGAAGTTAAAAAGGCAAAGGTGAATTTACTGCTTTCTATATAAGCGAAAGTTATGCTGGTCAGGTACATTCTCCCTAAGGGGACTGCTATACCTTATATAAGGTTTTAGGAAGCCAGGTTTAGAGATTGGTCATTTTTAGAAGCTTAAGAATTTGATACCTGTAGCACCATGTTTGTTTGTGTGAGAATGCTGTTCACTGCTTGGTACTCAGAAGCGTGTTTACTGGAATGAATCTATTCCTGATTGCTGACTTTCAAAAGAGAAAAGCTGACAATGATTGGTTGGCTTGCAAAAATGAGGAAAACTGTGATTAACTTAACAAGTAAGCTTAAAACTGGTTCTGACTGCCCCATGTTAACACATTTCTGGAGCAATCAACCTTTTCCAAATTTGTGGAAATGTTTAAATTCTGATCTTCAAGTATATCTTATTATGCAACTAATGCTTTAGTCGCATAAATGTGTACTTTTAGCTGGTTGTGGTGTGCGTGCCTATAATCCCAGCACTTGGGAAGTGGAGACAAGAGGAACGTAGGTTTGAGACCAGCCTCAGCAACTTAGTTCTCAGCAACCTAGGGAGACCATGCTTCAAAACCAAAAATAAAAAGGGCTGGGGTATAGTTCCGAGGTGGAATGCCCCTGGGTTCAATCCCTAGTATCACACACGTATAGAAACACATAAAGTGTACTTTCACATGGGAAGCTTTTTAATCTTTTAGGAGGAGTGGTATAACATAACAGTTAACAAAGGTTCTAGAGTCAAACTGCATGATTGAACCCCAAAACTGCAAATTCCTGCCTGTTCGGCCTCTGGCAAATTAGTTTACACCATGTGGTGTAGTATCCTTATTTGTAAAATGGAACAATTTGAGGATAAAATACGTCAATGCTAACTAGATGTTGGCAATTCCAAGATCCAATTCAATGTAAACTAAACTCCGTCAGAATCTTTCCCCATCACTGTTGGAACACTTACTTTTCTATTTGTATTAACAAAGTCTATTGTTTATGTTTGTACTCTCCTAGATTGTTTAGGTTACAGTTAGTTGATCACATGCTTAGCTTTCACAACAATACTGCCCACTAGTGTAATTACTAATGCCTCCACCTACACTTCCATAGCATTTACTTTGTGTCAGGTAATACTCTAACCATGTAAACATAAGTTAATTTAATTCCCACAACATACAAAGTAATAACTACTGTATTATCATTCCCATTCTTAAAATGAGGTTACCAAGCCGGGCGTGGTGGCGCACGCTTGTAATCCCAGCATTCGGGAAGCTGAGACCGGAGGATCCAGGTTCGAGGCCAGCCTCAGCTACCTAGTGAGGCACTCCGCAGCTTAGTGAGACCCGGTTTCAAAATAAAGAATAAAAAATAGGGCTGGGGGTATAGCTCGGAGGTAGAATGCCCCTGAGTTCAATCCCCAGTACCGCAAAAAAAAAAAAAAAAAAAAAAAAAAATGAGGTTACCCAGGAGCAGAGAACTAAGGAACTTGCTACTGCTAGGAAGCAGTACAGTGAGGTTTCAAACACAGGCATTCTGACCATAGAGACCATGTTATTAACCATTGCTATACTGTCTTCAGAATTAAAATTCTTGCTAGAAGCAGCTATATTTCATTCACCACTGTTTAATTTTCCCCAGGACTACATCCTTAATCTCCTATTCCAAGTGCTGTTTAGTACATAATAGAGGATTTAACAAATAAAAAAAATCAAGTAATAAGCAAATTAACAGGAAAACAGGAAGAATTAGACCGAGCACAAATCATATCTCTCTTTCATTTACTTACTGAATAGCTTCAGCAAATCCATCAGTACGATGTGGCACAACAAGCGTTGGGGTGCTTGGAACTGTTCTGTCTTCATCATCAAAAAAATGCTGCTGCTAAAACAAAGACAGAAAACAAGAGTTAACAGGCACATGCCTGCATATGGGCAATACATGTATTTACTGACAAATGCATTGCTTTTAGAAGATGGGTAGGCACTTACCATGCCGCCTATTCCTGGAGTCAACTGAAGCCCACGTCCTACAGACTGCCTGCGGGTCATCTGAATTCTCTATGTGGTAAAAAAGGAATTACAGAATTAAGCAATAAAACAAAATAGCAACAGATACAGCTTATTATACTGGCAATAAAACAACTGCAATGTTAACAGATATGCAATCACCAAGATACTTTCAAGCAAAAATATTCCTACTTTTGTACTAATGAAATCAGTGCCAGGCCAGGCATGGTGAAGCATGCCTGTGACTCCAGTACTTGGGAGGCCAACAGGATGATTGCAGGTTCAAGGCCAACATGCAATAACTAAGTGAGACTTTGTTTCAAAACAAAAAGGGCTGGGGTGTAGTTAAGAGGTAGAATACTCCTGGGTTAAATCCCCAGTACTACCAAAAAAGCCCACAAACAGACATCAAAACAGTAACAAAATTTTAATTAAGTATCAATGAATAGAAATAGTCTATTAACCAAGACAAAATTAAAACCAATATAAATTAAAACCAATTAATGATACTATCTTATTTGTAAATAAATAAATTTAGTTCCTATCCCCTTCACTGAAAATGTCAGCAAGTATACTTTTGAACCCTAAGGCTTAATTATCTTTTGGAGTTTAAAAAGCAATATTGACTTTTTATATTTTCCCAGTTAAGGCAATTCTAAATTAATGAACTAAATATATTTTGCTCCATCCTTATAAGATCCTATACAACTTTATATTTTCACCAATGGCATTTTAGTAGACTCTGTACTTGACAGTGTTCAACACATTATGTTATAGGGTGAAAATCAAGCTCGATTAATAAGAATCTTTGTACTTTTCCTGCGGAGTTCTATAAGCATTTTGGATTAAAAAATATCCAAACCTATTACTGCATTAAAATTTACAATTATGTTTTTAATACCTGAACTGGAGGTCCCAACTCTTGAGGTGGGGCGTGGATGGTCAGTCGCGGGGGGAGCGGGTGTGGAGGGCGTCTGGGTGACTGAGGAGCTCGAGGGGTCTGTCTTTCAGATGCTGAGGAAGGCTGCTGTTCTCTAGAAATCTCCTGGGAAAAGGATGACTCTGCAGCACTTGAATTGCCTTCACCTAAAGGAAAAAAGAAGCTAATTATGAACCATGAAACATGCCACAAAATAACCTGGACAATCCCAGGAAGCATTAACCTAACTAGGAATGCGTACTCGCTAATATTTTCTGAAGTGAAGTAGTGAGGTGCAATGGAAACAAACGTGGGCCTTGAACCCAGAGATCACTGAGTCTAGATTTACCAGCTGAATGGCTTAGGGCAAACTCCTTAATCCCTGTAAGTCTGTTTTTTTGTTTTTTTGGTTGGTTAATAGAGCAAATTTAATGTTAAAGCACAGTTTCCAAGACTTCAGCCCATAGGTTCCCAAACTGAGTGATGCTGGCCCCCGAGGGATGCTGAAATGAAATATAGATACATGAAAGAACACAAGTTTGTAGCTGTGTTTTTCCATGTATTCATTTAAAGAAGGAAGATTTCCAGGGGGGTGCAGAATAACATTTTTTTCTGAAAAGGGAGTGATAAGCCAAGTAAGTTTGGGAATCTCTCATTAGCCCAACACATAATAAGGTAAACATTTAATAAGTTTTGGCTTCTATTCTTAATAAAGTAGTGAATTACTTGAAGGTCAGACCTGTGTAGTGTTAGTAGAAAAATCAAGGTATGAAGGAGATTAGTGAAAAGCCTAAATAATGACTTTTCTATTTTGGTTTTCCTAAATTTCCAATCTTTTTAAAAAAAATTTTTATTTTGTGGTACTGGGGATTGAACACAGGGGCATTCTATCTCCAAGCTGTACCCAGTCCTATTTTTCACTCTTTATTTTGAAACACGGTCTCACTAAATTGTGGAGGGCCTCACTAAGCAGCGGAGGCTGGCTGTGAACCTGTGATCCTCCTGTCTCAGCCTCCCAAGCACTGGGATTACAAGCGTGCGCTACCATGCCCAGCTTCTAAATTTCAAATCTTAATTGTCCCTCAAATGTCTAGGACTTCTATATATATTGTAGAAGCAACAAAATCTGTCTTCCACTATGTAAGTGGAGTAGTGTATAACTTAGTCCTTTATATCAGATCTAGAATCAGATTCTTGCTCTAATATTTGGTACTATGTAAACTTGGTTAAGTACTTTACTTCTCTGAGTTAGATTTTTCACTAGTACCTCAATCTAATAAATTTATTTTAATAACTTGAGACAAATAAAGATGCTAAGAAGCACATTAAATAACTTTGGGCAAAGTACTACTACTTTATTTTTACTTTTATCTACTACTACTTTATTTATTTATTTATTTATTTATTTATTTATTTATTTATTTATTGTAGTACTGCGGATGGAACCAGGGGCATTCTACCTCTGAGCTACACCCCCAGTCCTATTTTATTCTTTTATTTTGAAACAGGGTCTTACTAAGTTGCTGAGGCTGTCCTTGAACCTGCAATCCTCCTGTCTCAGCCTCCCAAATACTGGAATTACAAGTATGTGCCACCATGCCCAGCTACTACCTTAACTTTACTCAGCCTACTAAGCTTATCATTGCTTGTAAAAACAAAGGAAAGAGTCTCAAGAAATATTTAGTGGATATCTATTATGTGCCTTGTAACTGGGAAGAAAGGTTATAAACATTTGCCTTCAACAGACTTTACTGTCAGTGATAATACCTGGAGAGTCAACAAAATTTCCTTTGTATACTCCAACTATGTAATATGCATAAAACAAGTCTACAAATATTTATAAAGAATATTATTGTTTATTATATACCTTAATATTTATTGGTATATTTTTTTCCTAAAAAATTCAGAAGTTGAGAAGATTGTCTTTTCTTTACATTAATTCAAATAAACATATGCCCTGCCCTTTTAAATATAAAGACCTACATAAAAACCCAAGTATAATGTTTTCCCATTATTCTAAACATACAAGGTTTTACTATATTGCTATTAATAAATTTTGCTTCACATTATTACCTGTAAAATCAGGAATATTACACCATATGAGCACTAATATTTTAAAATACATTTTTAAACAATGATACTAAAAATTATTAATGCCTACAAGTTTTCAGTGGATTCCCAGGACTTATACTTCCAAAGATTTAAAAAAAGCTACACTACATTAATCAAAAATTTTTTTCCATTGGTTGTTGTAAGATATTACAAACCTTGAATACCCACAAATAAATCATGCAGCTTGACTAGACTGACCTCTTCTGGTTGTGAACTGCTGTTACAAATCCTTGATTTAATTTTTTTAGTTAAGTGAAGAGCAGCAACAATTGATATTTTTAACATATTAGAGACTTCAAATTTTTAAAGCAGTCAGATAAGGTAGAGAAGACGGTAAAATGATGGCATCTAACAGTCATAAATATGGCAGACTTTATGAGGGCACACAACAGTGAAAATGCTATAGAATAAGAGCAAATCCTTCACTTTCTGATTTACTAAGTTTTATTATCTAGATAAAAAAGTTCATTTCTAGAGTAGACAATATTACTAGAAATAATTAAAAAAGACTAATCAAAATCTCACCACTGTTTTGAGAATCGGCAGCTCTCTGATTACTTTCCCCTCCACCCATACTTTCTTCTGTTTCTGTACCTGGATCAGTCCCATCGCCACCCTAAAAACAAAATGTAATGACTTAAGCTCAAGTATCTTAAAAACTCAAACCAAATGATTAACCAAAGGAAACCAAAGAAAAAGCAAACAAAATGGCCCAACCAAACTCCAAAAGGTTAACATTTTAGTGTCCTGATTAATATAGGCCTTTTTATATCATAGGAAAATGGCAAGCTTTCTGAGCAAGCTTTTAAAGGGAAGTCTGAACTCTCCCTGCTTACTTCAGCATCGTCGGCTTCATAGCCATCATTCCCATCGGCGCTACCAGTTCCTTCATTGCTGTCTTCACCCTCATCTCCCATCCCCGTGTCATCTTCGTCATCATCATCATCTTCTTCATCTTCTTCATAATCCTAACAGAGAAACCCCAAGTACAAAAGAAGATTTAGGATACGGCCCATGTTTTATACATCTTGATACCACACTTTAGAAATTCAGTGACTCATCATGGAACAGGAGTATCCTGAGAGTTGTACGCAGTTAGTCTGGCAGCACCAAATAGCACAGGCTGAATTGTAACTGCATGAGATTATTCAATATCTATAGACCACAAAGCCTCAAGTCGTTCACTTTAATCCTATCTAAATTTAAATAGAGTTGAATAATAAATTATACTATGTTGAAAGTTTTTATAAAATGTTGCTTTGTTAATAAAGAATCTAAAATTAGAAGATATCGATATTAGATTAGACCCAAACAAAATACTAAATTTCACTTAAAATACATTTCAATAATGATGATACCTAAATTACTTCTAAAGAAGAAAAAAACCCTTTGTTACTTTTTATCTCCAGAAACCTTAGTGTTTATAATTAAATTCATAAGTCACTTATCTGTAACATTTAAGATTAAATTTGAGGACAAATTCTAAATGACTCAGAAATCATTAAGAAACAAAATGAAATTTTAGAAACTAAGATTTTCCAGCACTGGCTCTATGCTCATTCTCATTATAAAATGTTAATTTCTGAACTAATCAGATAAAAAACAACACAATATAATTTATTGAAACTGACTGGAAATCAGAATTTACTAATTCTGATAATCAGAATTTACTAATTCCAATCAAGATTTGAGCAGTTTCATGCAATAGTATAAAAATAGCAGATGATTTCAAAACCAAATTCACCTCATGTTCTCCATCATTATCGTCGTCATCTTCTTCCTCGTCATCACTATCAATTACAATGACGTCATCTCCTTTTCCTTGACCGTCCTGGGAGGAAGTTGTTGTTTGTTGATCTGATTGAAGTGGTCCAAGATCTATTTGTAGGGACTGAGAAGTTTCTTCACTGTCTTCCATAGGCGTATAATCGCCCTGGGTGACTCCCTTTAAAAAAAATGAAGTAAAAGATTTAAAAATAAAATTAAGAAAATTAAGTATTCTTAAAACTATCAGTGAGATATAGGTCAAAGTAAAGACTAAAGAATACTTAGGAGCTAGCAGCATTTTATTTTTAAGAGGATGGTTTAAAAGTAGAATTATTTTGAATATATGTTTCAATTTGTCGAAGCTAATTTCATTCCTTGAAAGCAACAATGTGCTACCTTAAGTATGCTGTTACTCACTTCTCCAATGGAGTCCTGAGAGTCCTGGTTGTACACTTGAGTCTCTACTTCTCCATCAGTACTCTCTTCTGCCATAACTTCTTCCTAAGTCATAATATACAACTTATTAACTATTTCAGTACATTTGATGATGATGTCAGTGAAAACTTTTTCTAATTCTGTTTTCTAGGTCTGTTCTGCTAGTCCTTAAAAAAACCAAAACTCAAATCCACTTTTTTTTTTTTTTTTTGCGGTACTGGGGATTGAACTCAGGGGCATTCTACCTCCAAGCTATACCCCCAGCCCTATTTTTTATTCTTTAGTTTGAAACCGAGTCTCACTAAGTTGCGGAGTGCCTCACTAGGTAGCTGAGGCTGGCCGCGAACTCGGATCCTCCGGTCTCAGCCTCCCGAATGCTGGGATTACAAGCATGCGCCACCATGCCCGGCTCGAATCCACTTAAAAATGCTATATACCAGAAATGTTTATAAAACTTTAATTTCCTTATTCTTTTTTTGTTTTTTCCGCGGTACTGGGGATTGAAATCAGGGGCATTCTACCTCTGAGCTATACCCCAAGTCCTATTTTTTATTCCTTATTTTGAAACAGGGTCTCACTAAGTTGCCGAGTGCCTCACTAGGTAGGCTGAGGCTGGCCTTGAACTCGGATCCTCCCGTCTCAGCCTCCCAAATACTGGGATTACAAGCGTGCACCACCACGCCCGGCTTAATTTCCTTATTCTTAAAAATAAAAAGCATCAACATGGAATGTGACTTGTTTTTCTGCTTTTTACTGAAATGAGACAAATATGCAAAAAATATAAAACTCTATTGGCCATAATACTCGAGATGGTCATGAAAACTTGATAGGAATTCAATAAGAGCTTTCCAGATAACATATTATGACCCCAAAATGTTAATTTGCCTTTGGCTCTCATTGAAAAAAAAATCTTAACCCTGCTGGTGAAAGTAAAAATAAATATAACTTTACACACCTCAGTTCCTACGGGCGTGACAGTCTTCAACTTCTTTGGGAGAGGCATCTCCACTGTATCATCTGAAACTTGGTCTGATGCTTCTATGGTGCTGTCCTCTTCCTCTTCACGCGTGCGCTTCGGCAAAGAGGAACTTGGAGTGGCTGAAACTTTGAAATTACGTTA
>PVLC010003793.1:20910-92726 GCA_004027655.1 Graphiurus murinus
CAAAAAAAAAAAAAAAAAAAAAAAAAAAAAATAAAGATTATTTTAAAAACACTTCTTCAAAATATTCAACAGTCACTTCACTAAAGGACAGCTAACATTCTACTATACAAATTAAAATGTAATCAAGTCTTAGATCAGTGCCCATCAACAAAATGTTTTCTTGCTGATCAAGAACAAGTAGGCTACTTATGATGATTCAACAGTTTTATACTATCCTAACCTTTGACTAATAAAGCCAGCCAACTTTTAATTTTTTTTTTATTTTTTATTTTTTATTTTTTTGCGGTTCTGGGGATTGAACTCAGGGGCATCCTACCTCCGAGCTATACCCCCAGCCCTATTTTTTATTCTTTATTATTGAAACAGGGTCTCACTAAGTTGCAGAGTGCCTCACTAGGTAGCTGAGGCTAGCCTCGAACCCGGATCCTCCTGTCTCAGCCTCCCAAATGCTGGGATTACAAGCATGCGCCACCACGCCCTGCCAGCCAACTTTTATATTATATTCAATCCACTGTGGTTTTACTGATATATAATTGCTGTTTATCATGGGGCCATCTGTGAAGCCCAGGCCCCCTTAAATGAAAATGTTTACAATGTGTATAAATAGAGCTATGACCTCTAAGTCCTCAGAATCTACATTAACTTACATATAGTGTTTGGGGTTGTTTCCCCTCTAAATTCAGTCAACAAGTAAGTGGAAGGGAAGAAAGATTTTTACTTAACGATAAAAACAACTGACCAAAGTCTATTTAATAGTAATAATAAAATAAAATGTTAGGAATAGACTCATTCACTGCAATATCTGGAAGAAGGTAAATATTTACAGAGGACACTCAAGATATATTTAAGAAATAAAAAATGTACAGGTATACTCTAACTTTATTTTAAAATTAATCTTACCAGTGCCAAATACTGCTGTGGAAGTAGAAGGCCGCTCAACTGGCGAGCTCTGAACAACCTCTACTATGTTCGGGGACAACTCTTGACTTGCAGGCTCAATCTGAGGATGACTCTGTTGAGTGGGTTGCACAAAAGCTGTAGCCTGTGTTTGTTGCTGAACAGTTAAAATGGGCTGAGATATGGAAGGCTGGACATTGGGACTAGTAGAACGAACAGATCCACTCGTGCTTCCAAACACTGGGACATGTTCCACTGGTCCCTCTGACTGCAGAGCTGAAAAATAATTACACTGTTTAATAAAGTCTTCTGCTCTCACCAAAGCTGGACTTCTATCTCTGCCGATTCTGTGGTATATGTCATATTTTACATCTTTTGTGTACATATCTCTTACCATTTACACAAAGATATTATGGGTAGAAGTAATATATTGCCTATATGATATGATAGCATACAAAAATTTGTCTAAATTAAATATCTGAAATGGTCATGCATCTACTGTTTCATTTAAATTATGAATACAATGAAATTAAGAAGGTTAAACATCAAATGATAAGTTTTCACTTAGCATCACTTTGTTTTTAATTGATATTATAAAACAAATATTGATTTGGGGGCTGGGGGTAGAGTTTAGTGGTAAAGCATTTGTCTAGTATGTATAAAGCCCTAGGTTCAATCCACAGCAACGCAACGCAACGCAGCACACAGACACACACACACACACACACACACACACTCCCAAAACCCAAAAAGAGGTGAAAAAGTTTAATTTGTAATTTGCCTCATAATCATTTTGCTAAATGTAGCTAAAATAAAATACTCTGTAATTTCATAGCATTTATATATATTGCATATTTTAAACATTTGAAAAGTTTACTGAATTCTAACATCTTTCCAGATTAAGAATTTAAGAAAATATACATCTAGCAAAGTTTACTGAACACCTATTTTGGATTAGGTAAAGGAATTAAACAGTAAAAACCAAGAATTACATTTGAGGAGCTCAATCTAGTAGAGTAAAAAGACATGTATAAAGTCAAATAAAATGCAGTTTAATTGCTATAATGAATAGCAAAGTGTCATGAGAACAAAGTGTGAAAAGCTCAGATAATTTCAGTGAAAAACCAATGTTTATGGTGAGCCAGTAATTTACTATCATTTTTTTAAAGTGGATTTCATATCATCTTTCTTGGACATTAGAGTTAAACATTCTGGTTCTAGAAAAACATTATTTATCAGGATATAGTTCCTTCTTTAGCTTAAAAACAAAGTAAAAGAATAAAGAAGGGAAGGAAGAAAGAAATCTACTGCGTTGACAAGTATCCTGAAGGTTGGGGTGTAGCTCATTGGTAGAGCAATTACCCAGCATGCACAAGGCCCTGGGTTTAATCCCCAGCACTGCAAACAAAACAAAGTCAACCCCCAAACAAAAGATAAGTATCCTGGGAGGCATATGCTTCACAATATTAATGACCCACTTTTACTATGATGTCTGATTTCAGCTATCTTTAGGTGCCTCGTTTATTCTTGAAGTTACTGTCATCTTCTCAAAATAACTTACATATGCAGTCAGTCTAATCAGATTTGTATTATTTTACTAACCTTCTTGTGATTCCACTTGGGTAGTGGGCATCACTGTAGCTGTTGGGGTAGTAGTAGGATTTGTAACAGTTGCAGGTGTAACCATTGGGCGGATACTAGCCCTGGGTGTTGACTTATTTCCAGCCATGGCTGCGGCTGTCACTTTACTTGGCGTAGAAACAACAGGAGTTGGCTTGATATTGGCTGTTGGTGGATCTGATGTGCTGGCACTTATAGAGGGGAAAACCCAAAAATAATGCATTCATAAAAAATCTATCACAAATATCCCTTATAAAATACATATACTCTTATGAAAAGCAAGAGACACATTTCAACTGGATGTTCAGCAAGTATGACCCTAATATGGTTCAGATTTTATTAATTATTTTTCCTACCACTGCTTTTGGTATGCATGATAGATTTAAAGCAAATATTTAAAAAGACCTTAACTATGGTTTTGAATTTTTTGTTCACTAAATATTTCAAAATTCTTACTGAAAGGTTTTTGAATTTAGGCATTAAAAACTGCAGGGAATGCTCCAGAGTGGTGTGTCATGATGATGCAGAAAACATCCAATTGCTAAATTACTGAACCCAAGTCTCAGCCCAGTTGTTTATACCTGATGTCATATTACAACATCACAGGAAATCAGAAATGGACTATCTTAAAAAACAATCATAAAGTAAAAGAGGAGACGTGTTCTGTCATACGGCCCTACTGGGTAAGACTGACAGCATGCTAAAAACAGAGTTGGTAACTGTGTGACACAATTTTGTACAGATGAACAGCTCTTTTAGCTGTGTTGTATTTTTATAATAGAGTATATAGATTTGATTTTCCTCAAAGATCACTAGATCTTCTCTGAACTTTAAAGAGAAAAACAAACTATAAAAGAGCTAAAACTCACATTCCTCTTTCACCAGAAGCTGGAGTGGTTTTCAATGTAATCTGTCTTTGCTGTTCTGGGACCTATGAAAAGAAAATTATTGATTTCTGTGCCTATCCCACATTGTTTATTCATTTATTTATTTTCCCGAACTAGGGATTTAACCCAGGGGCATTCTACCTCTGAGCTACATCCCCAGCCCTATTTTCTATTCTTTATTTTGAAACAGGGTCTCAGTTAAGTTGCAGAGGGCCTAAGTAGCTGAGGCTGGCTGTGAAGCTGCGGTCCTTCTGTCTCAGCCTCACAAGAACCGGGATTACAAACGTGTGCCACCATGCCTGGTGTTTAGAATGCACTAAACAATGCCACCAAAATATTTTACTATTGTTAACTTTCTGCATATTTGGAATTTTAGTCAAAATTCCTTTTGAGAAAGGTTCCTAAATAAAATGTACAGGAGGGAGGGAGAGAGAGAGAGAGAGGGAGGGAGGAAGTCATTTCAGCAGAACTGGCTCACCTTATTTGTAGGTTCTTGAGGCTCATCTCTCTGCTCCAGGTGTCTCTCCTGATGCTCCCTGAGTTCTCTTTCCAGGCGACTGATGCGACCTTCATACTGGGACTTGAGAGCAGTCATGCGAACATCCAGTTCATCTTTCTGCTGATCTAAGGCTCCATTCCTTTGTTTAAGCTCCTCATTCTCTTTAGTTAGCTGATCTTTTACACCTAAAAGAAGCATGAGATATTATTATATTCAAACAGTAAAAATATAATTTATGTACTTAATTGGCACCAAAAGTCCTATTAGATTTTGTTACTACACATTAACATCTACATTAATTGTGATATGTTATATATCTCAAGGACCAAAGTTCTAAACACATCCATGTTTATTATTATTCTAAGATAGAAACACGTAACGTCTAACATCAAGTTACAGAATCCCTGGTAGTAGAAGCACTTCTATATGTCAATGTATTGTTTAATTCATTATCAATTATGGAATTCTTTTCATATAATCTATAGCATATATTCAAAAATAATTTAACAATTTTTTTAGTAAAATAAGTGCTGGGACGCTATCCTAGAGATGATAAGAACTGTGCTAATAATAAAGCCTGGCTGATCTGACATTTTATTTAGCTACTCAGCAGATTGGCAAGAAAGCTGAGTAAGGCCCTGAGCCTTGCAGTACTGGGCTTTCCATAGATCTGACATGTGCTCTCCCAGCAGTCCTAAAGAAACCCTCCCTCTAACGAGGCACAGAAAAACCCTCTGGAAGGTTTTTCAATGCTGTCTAGTTTACAGAAGGTGCCTGGTTGGCACAGTCTGGACTGAAGGATCTCTGTCACAAGGAAGACTTGTTACACACCAAAGTCGAAGGGCAGCAGTACCCTATACTGATGGTCAGCCAATAATTTCAAGAAAGATTTCATAAATACAGCAAAGACATCCAAGGTTTCTCTATCTTTCTAATTAAATAAACCTGGTAATGAAAGCCTGTATGATATAACCAACTTCTACAAAGTTCAAACCTCAACGTATATAGAAATTTACCAGCTAAATGTGCAATTTTTGATTTTGCTGCTACAATAGCCTTTCTTGTTTTTTCTTCCTTTTCAGTTATCTGCTGTCGGAGCTGTTCCTCCTGTGTAGTTCTATCTTGAAGATCCTGGCGAAGTCGTGAAAGTTCAGACTGAAGCTGTACGGTCTGTTCCTGGAGATTTCTTGCTTCTGTCTCTTTTTCAGATAATGTCTTTTAAAGGAAAAATGTATTCACCATGTAATTCAACTGAAATAAACTATATGTTCAATAGATTTAAAAAGTAACATTTATTTATTTATTTGTGGTACTGGGTTTTTTTTTTTTTTTTAAAGCCAGGGGCATTGCCTCTGAGATATATCCCATTTTATTTTTATTTTGAAACGGGTCTTACTAGGTTGATAAGTTTCACTACTTGCTAAGGCTATCCTCTAAACTGTGATCCTCCTGTCTCAGCCTCCGAAGTACTAGAATTACAGGTGTGTACCACCATGCCAGGAAAAATATAACACTTATTAGCTTGCTTTTAACTGATACATACTAAATGTATCAGTTTTACATATTAATGAGTACCACACGGTGTATTTAAGTCTTAAACAAATTTATCTCCTCTAACATTTATCAATTCTTTATGGTGAAAACTTTCAAAATCCTTTCTTCTAAGCTGTTTGAAATGCACAGTACATAACTGTTATCTATAGTTCCCACACTGTGCACTGGTATCTCAAAGCTTCTTGCTCCAATCTCAGTAACCACTGAACAAACTTTCCCAATCCCTCCCTGATACTTTGCTTGTTTAGTTTAAGCACAGGGAAAAATACAAAAATGGAAGTCAAACCAAGTTAATGGATACTTAAAGATTATTAGACACTAATTACATACATGATCCATTCAAAGCTTAGAAGGATACAATATATACATTTTCACATAGTAAGGGAGTGTCAGTGTTCAACATGCATTTCTCAGGGACAGAACATGAATCAGAACATACACTTTCACTACTCTCAGACATACCTTCTGCAGATTCTCCACTTGACTCTCAAGTGATTTTGACTTTGATTCAGCTTGGCTAAGGGTATCTTTGAGCTCTTGCATTTCCTGAATTGAGACATGCTGTTCCTGATGGTCTCCAGAGGACTGAGCCGAAGATTCCATGACCTAGGACAACAAATAATGATTTTTGTATTTAGTAATTCTACTTCTGCAAGTTTATCTAAGGAAATCATTAATCATAGCTATGCAAAGTATTTTCTTTAGTGGTATTCAGAAATTTTCTATGGAACAATTTTTGCGTATAAAAAACAGGGATTTATGATTTTCCATATAAGTAGATATTAAATAGCAAATAAAAAATGAAGCACTGTAGGTGAATTTTTGACACAGAAATATATTTTTCATAATAATGAATGCAGTAGAAAATCAGACTACAAAAGAATGTATGCAAATATAACACTTTTTTGGATAAGCATACAAGTTACATGTAAAGAAAAGCATACTAAAGTGTTAACAGTTTAGGTTAACATTAGGAGGTAAGAATTTTGTATGTTTTTCTTTATGTATGTGCTAATCCAACATGTAATATATATGTAAGTCAATATATAAGTTCCTTACCTTTAGGAATTAAAAAGATTTACACTCAAAATAAGAAAAGGATTTAAAAATCGTTTTTGACAAGCACTTAACAAAAATATTTTATTCAAAATTATACAAAGCCTGATTATTTATAAAAACTATCATTTTTATATATGTGATTTTAATTGGCACTCCATTACAAAAACGCAACATTGAAAAGGAACAGTAAGCTGAGTGTGGTGATGTACGCTTGTAATCCCAGTACTTGGGAGGCTGAGACTGGAGGATCAGAGTTCCTGGCCAGCCTCAGCTACTTAGTGAGGCCCTCTGCAACTTAGTGAGACCCTGTTTCAAAATAAAGAATAAAAAATAGGGCTGGAAGTGTAGCTCGGAGGTAGAATGCCCCTGAGTTCCATCCCCAGTACCACAGGAAAACAAAACAACAACAAAAAAAACCGTATCTGAAATATGAAAATTGAACTAAAATACCTAGCATTTACCAAAATTTCTGAGCCTATACTTTTTGCCTATTAAGAACTAATTTTAAATTAAAGATATCATGTAAGCTTATGCATGGAATTAGTAATATTGGAAACTACAAAGAAACAAGGTCTTATAATATTCAAATTACATAAATATTTAAAAACAGAAAAGTTCCTCAAAATACCTTATCCTGCTGTGCTTTAAGTTCTTCATACTGAGTCTTGTACCTGCGTCCAATTTTCTTGACCTGAGTAATAGTTTTGACTTTTTCTTGGATATCAATTATTTTGGCATCTAAATCCTTTTGGATGGTTTCCTTTTCGGTTCTTATTTTATTTAAATCTTCTTTCAGACTCTGGACCAAATTCTGGTTGTTAGTCAAAGATGCATTTGATCTTTAAAAAATTGAGGGAAGATTTCTTAGAGTAAAATATGAGATGTTTTTCAATTTTTAAAATATCTCAATTAAAAAGTTTACACTGTGTTGCTTTAACAAAGCTCTTATTTAAAAACCCAAATGGAAGCTGGGCGTGGTGGCACACGCTTGTAATCCCAGCAATTGGGAGGCTGAGACTGGAGGATACGGGTTCGCGGCCAGCCTCAGCTATCTAGTGAGGCACTTTGCAACTTAGTGAGACCCTGTTTTGAAAAAAACAATAAAAAAATAGGGCTGGGGGTATATCTCAGAGGTAGAATGCCCTCGAGTTCAATCCCCAGTACCGCAAAAAAACAAACAAACAAAAAAACCACGAATGGCCCACACTTCAAAAAATAATTACTTATGAATTTACAGTCCTTTAGAAAAATCTTATTACACAGGCCTTTTTAGTTTAAATAAACTGAGCTACAGGGGATCAAGTAACATGCACAACTTTACAAGGCACCCAGATTTAAATTCAGGTCTGCTCATTGCAAAAGTTATACTCTTGCTACTACACTGAGTATCATAGAAGTTTTCACTAAAGGGCCAGACTGAGTGAACACATTAGGCTTTGTAGGCCATACAGTCTTTGTCACATATTTTTTTTTTATACAAAGCTCTTAAAAATACAAAAACCAGTCCTAGCCTATAGGCCATATAAAAGCAAGTCATGGGCCAGATTTGACTAGTGGGCCATAGGTTTGCCAAGCCCTATACTATATCATGAACTGAACTTCAAATCAGCTGACCTGAATCAAGAGCATAGGTTTAATAACTACCTCTGTAAAACCTTAGGTAGTCAAGTTTTTGGAGTCTTAAGCTTATTTTTAAGAAATAATATCTGTCCTACTTAACATGCCACGATACTGTTATGAATAGAATATATATGACAGAAATTTATAAGCTGTACAGCATTACATAAAGGAGGCCACGGCATGGACAAATGACACTAAAGCTTATAAAAGGTAAAGCAGAAACATTAATTTCAATATTTATTTTCTTATTTTTAGGGGGCTGTATTTTTCTCTAAGTTCATTTAAAAAAATCTGAAGCTTCCTTTATAGATTTATGAATACAGGCTAATCAAAAGAAAAGTAAAAGGCTGAGTGTGGCGGTGCACGCTTGTAATCCCAGTACTTGGGAGGCTGAGACGGGAGGATCACAGGTTCACAGTCAGACTCAGCTACTTAGTGAGACCCTCTGCAACTTATTGAGACCCTGTTTCAAAATAAAGAATAAAAAGTAGGGCTGGAGGTATAGCTTGGAGGTAGAAGGCCCCATACCCAATCTCTCTCTCTCTCTCTCTCTCTCTCTCTCTCTCTCTCACACACACACACACACACACACACACACACACACACACACACACACACAGAGAAAACCCTACTTGGAAAAGTTATTTTAGCTACTGTTTAGGAAATAAATTTAGCTTTAGATTTATATACCATGTAGCTTTTAAATAAGAAAATCTGAATCACTACTTGCTTGACTCCACAGTGCAAGAGGGAAAACCACATGTGAGGGTTCTAGCACTTAAGCCAGGAAGAATTTGGAGAGTCACATAAAGAGTTGAATAAAACAACTTTAAGACTTCACGAGGTATATATGACTTAAAACTCCTCCTGTATACCTTGCAATTTCAGCTTTAAGTCTCCCAATTTCTTCGGTCAACTGTTGAATACGCTTAGTGTGGACTTCCTTTTCAGAAAGGAGCTTCCGGTATTCTTCTGTATCTGGATCTTTCTGTTGACTCACTAGGTGCTAGAATAGCAAAAATGCATACATTGTTGTTTTAGATTTTATGAAATATATGTACTACTTAAAAATGGCAGAATATCTAATTATGTTTACTTTAGGAGAATGGCATGAAAAGGAATCAAGCATCAACACTGGAGATAATACTTCCAAAGCTATAGTTTACGGTCAGATGGATCTAAGATGGTGACTGTGGAACCGGAAACTACCCCTGCCTACACAAGAGGAGTTTCACCCCCAGACCCTCACCAAAAAGCTCCAGTTAACAAGTCTTCTTAAAGTGCTTCAATAAAGTATACAAATTCCTATATTTTTGTGTAAAAGTATTTTAGACATAAAAGTGAAAGCCTAAAACTTTGGTATTATGGAAAATAAATTACTTAAAAAAATTACAAAAAAATTACAAAATACAACTAAAATTTCTTTTTTTTTTTTTTTCCTTTTTTATGGTACTGGAGATT
Organism: Graphiurus murinus; assembly: GCA_004027655.1. NCBI lineage: Eukaryota > Metazoa > Chordata > Mammalia > Rodentia > Gliridae > Graphiurus > Graphiurus murinus. The sequence goes on from PVLC010003793.1 coordinate 30,508, forward strand.
GAACACAGAGGCATTCTACTTCGAGCTACACGACCAGTCCGATTTGATTTCTTATTTGGAAACAGGGTCTCACTAGGTTGATGAGAGTCTCACTACTTGCGATCCTCCTGTCTCAGTCTCCCAAGTACAGGGATTACAGGCGTGCGCCACCACACCCCGCCTAACTAAAACTTAACAATTGAGTTATAATTTTAACATGTGCCACATATATACATGTAACATATTAGACTTCCACTGACAAATACATTATAGTTTCTGCTAGTTCTCCAAATATTTTTACACTTTAAAATTTTACCCTATTTAAAATCAACACATTTCCACATTTTCGAATGACTTCACTTCATTTTACCTGGTTACGTGCCTTCCAACGCTTGACATCCTCTTCTAATAACTTCTTCTCCGCCTGCAACATACCGCTCTTCTCACTCAGCTCAGCATTTGCTTCTTGTAAGGGTAAAATATCTAACTCCAGTTTCCTAACCTGAAAACAGGGCAAATTTTTTAGCAATATAAAAATTCATTTATAATGGTATTAAAAATAACATGCCTTACAAAGTTACAAACCTTTGCTTGCATCTGCTGTAGATCCTGTTCTAGCCTCTCCTTTTCTTCTCTCAGCATCTTATTGGTCTCCATAACTACATTCATTGTTTCGGTTTTCTTCATCAGTTCCTCATGCTGAGCCATTGTTTTGGCAGTTACCTAAGGATTTCAAACACAGTTATACATAATATTTAGTAGTTGAAGAGCTATCTTTTCCTACCCGTTATAATTCCCCTTGTAACAAAGCAAAGAGGATTTATATTTCAACTTTAAACTTTTCAAGGCATACATGTTCCTATTCCTGTAAAGTATGCTAATTATACAAGTTTAGACAAATGAAAGAAACCACAAAGATAAAAGTAAAAGGACACTAAAAATTACATAAAAAAGGGCAGTAGTTAATGCTAGGTAAAAGTATCAATCCAGATCTCTAGTTTATGTTTCTATGGTTTTTTCTTGCTACAAAGAATTTATTATTAGTTCTAAAATAATGTTACTGTGATCCTCCGATTTTTTTTCCCTCTTGCTCATGAATCTCTCATCATTGTGTTCTATTGTTTGACCACTTTGATTTTAAACATTTTGAGCTTTTATTCTTCTGAGTGTAGTTATCCACCTTTTGCACATGTTACTTTCTTCCCCCACATTTTTAAAAGCTATAGCATACTTCCTGGATGTCATGCTAAGCTGTATTTTCGATATAATGTGTTACTTTTTGATTCTCTTCCTATTGTATCTAAGAGGTGGTTTCCCACTCTGACCTTGTTCACTGGCTAGGGTGCTTTTAGTATTTAGTATTTACTCTCTATAGCCCAAATGAATAGCCAAGAAAGCAAGAGACAAGATAGTATGCAATTTTATTAGAAACCCTGACTTTACTCTTTTTCTTCCAAGTGTTTTAACTCCATGAGTTGGAGATATATTATTTCCATGATGAAGTAACAACTGAATTTGGATTGTTTTCTCATTAAGATGTATTTCTCCTTCAACTTCTGCTAAGAACATAAATACCATATATTTAATTGTTCACCTTCCCCTCACTCAGTGGTTTTTCTCTAGTAGTCATTTTGATTACTTACCCTTTAAAAGATAGTAAATGTTTTAAGGCCTATAATTTCCTTTGTCTAGATGTGGAGTATATTATGTGTCTTCTTAGAATGTGGTTTAACTCAACAATAAGCTTTTGGGTGGTAGTGAGGGTTAAGAGTCAAGCTTGCGCTATCATCATCCATTTAAATACAGTGCCTTCTTTTCCTTTGGTCATGACTTTTGACTATCTTCAAGTGACTACCCAGATGTATACATAAAGACAAGTGTAATAAATTAAGATGTTTGGAATTTATTAAGCACACACGTTACACACCAGACATAGTCTAAATACTTCATGTACATAAGCCTCACTAAGTCCTTACAATTATTATCCAAATATTATAGATGAAGAAATTAAAAAGCATAGAGGTAGCCAGGCGTGGTGGCGCACGCTTGTAATCCCAGCATTCGGGAGGCTGAGACCGGAGGATCGGGGTTTGCGGCCAGCCTCAGCTACCTAGTGAGGCACTCCGCAACTTAGTGAGACTCGGTTTCAAAATAAAGAATAAAAAATAGGGCTGGGGGTATAGCTCGGAGGTAGAATGCCCCTGAGTTCAATCCCCAGTACCGCAAAAAAAAAAAAAAAAAGCATGGAGGTAAAACAATGCACAAGGGCATATTGCTAATTCTATGAAGATAGAATTTGACAGCCAGTAGTGAGGGTATAAATTCTTCACTCTTAACCACTAAACTGTATCTGTATCATATTTAACAAATGTTTAATGAATTTATAAGCTTAGAAAGCTTATTTCAAATTAAATTTTGTTATGCTAAATGGTAGAAATATAAATAAGGTCTTCATACTCAACAACTGCTTCTTTATGCTTCGTATACATACCTGGACCTTCTCCCTTTCAGCATTTAGGCTATCTTGTAGTTCCTGCAGTTCTCGTTCTAAAAGTTCAACCCTCTGTCGATAACGAAGACTCTCAACCTGTGCCACTTCAAACCTAGTTTCTGCAATTTCTTTTTCTCGTCTTATAAATCTACAAGAAAATATATGTTAAGGTCTTACTTGAATTTTCAAAAGCCAACAATATAAGGTTTCAAAATTCTGGAAATTTTTAGGATGATGAAAATCACTGACTTTAATATCTTTTTTAATTTCCTCATTTTTAGTTTTGATATTGCTACACCCTAGACAAAAAGCATTACCTGAGAATTTCTAAAATTTGTTCTTGGGATTTCCCTTCTTCACTGAGAGAGACATTCAATTGACCTTGTACACCTTCCTTCATTGAGGTCACTACTTTGTCACTTAATTTTTCAATCTGATCATGAAGTAGCCTGTTTTGCTTCTCTAGATCTTCACAGCGAGATGCACACTTAGAAACTTCATCCTGTAAGCCAAAAGCCTGTCATAATTGCTGATTTCCCAATGTAAACTAAAAAAAAAAAATACTTTCAGTTCTCCAGAAGAGTCTATTGTGATTTACAACAATACCTTTAACATTCTCTCTCTCTCTTCCCAAGATGCTTTCGACTCTACCAACTGTGACTCTGCTTTCTGGGTTGTTTCTTCCAAATGCTGACGGACTGAGGCCATTTTTGCAACCTGTTCCTTGGCAGCTTGGAGAGCTTCAACATCAGCAGCATGGAGCATCAATTCTCTCTCATACTTGTTCTGTGCTTCCACAGCTATTTTAGCCTACAAGAAATTGACATAAAGATTAAAATCCATGAAGCTAGTCATTACATTTGAAAAACATACAGAGTTTATTCTTTAATAAAAAGGAACCACATTCCTGTAATCCCAATACGTGGGAGGCTGGGAGAGGAGGATCACAGGCTCCGAGACAGTTTTAGCAAATTAGATCCTACTACAAAATATAAAATAAGAAGTGGTGGGGAAGTAGCATAGAAGTAGAATGTTCCTGGGTTCAATCCCCAGAACCAGTAACATAAATGTAACATAAATGTAACATAAATGTAACATAACCTAAATGTACTAAAACAGGTATAATTTATACAATATCAACTTAAATAAAATATTAAAAAACTATTAAAACTTTTAAGACTATGCAGCTAGCATTTGGAATACATTTTATGAAAAGCTAAATGTAACTCAGTTATATAAAACTTACTAGTACTTACAAAGAGTTAAAAATATTTATTTGGATATTACAGGTACTGGTTGAGTATTTCAAATCAGAAATGCCTGGGACCCAAAGTGCTTCAAATTTCAGATTTGTGGATTTTGGAATATTTACAAAGGCCTTACCAGTTGGACTTCCTTAATGAGAATCTGAGATGCTCTAAATTCTGAAACTTTTGAGTATCAATATTCAAAAAGTTTCAGATTTCAAATGCTAAATCTTGACATTATTTGATTTTAATTTTCAATGTTATGCAATAAGCCAAAGATAATTCATTTTGATCTAATTTACTTTCTTCCCTGTACTCCACTTATATTACAGAAGCATTAAAAGATAACAACCAAATTAATGGCTATTAATATACTATCTAAATTAAAAATGAGAACATTACCAACATCCTTATATCTCTTCCTTTTCCATCCTGCCACTTTAATAACGTCCACTCTGTTCTATTGGGTTTTACCATTTCTTGTTCATAAACAGTATATAACGCTTCAACATATGTGTGCATGTATACACACGTATGTAGACAAAAAAAATCAGGTTTTGCTTTTTTCAAGTTTTACAAAATGCCATGGTGTACATAGAAATCTGTATAAGCTCAGCAATGCATTAAAAATGTTATTTGAAGGTCCTTGTTTTGTTGGGGGAAAGTATCTTAACTACTTTGCCTGAAATACAGTTTGGGTACTTTTTTTGGTGGTACTGGGGATTGAACCCAGAGTTCTTTCTATCTCTGAGCTACACCTCCAACCCTTTTTATTTTGTGCTTTTTTTGAAACATGGTCTCAATAGGTTGCTGAGAGTCTTGCTACATTGCTAAGGTTGTCTTTGAACCTGCATTCCTACTGTCTCAGCCTCCTAAGTATTGGGATTAAAGTGTGTGCCACCACGCCTCACTTGTAAGTTTTATAGCCAGATCTAGCAAAGGACCACTGGAGAGTAAGTATACATTTAGTCTCCTATTTCTATTTTTGTATTTTTCCCATTTGTTGAGATTGCTTTGTTAATGAAGAATGAACTATTTACTTTCAGCTTTTATCTATTCTTTTTGATTTTCATAATCCAAGTTCATTTTTATAAGGCCCTCTAGTCCTCAAAATGCATGAACTGAATCTGAAAACAATAGATTCTAGGCTCAAAGCTCATTTTTCAAAAACTAAGAGGGCAAGACTTACTTGTTCCTGACAATCACGTCTGGCTTGCTGTTCATTACTCAAAGCTGTGCTTGCTCTCTGAAGAGCTTCTTGTACTTCATTCTGAACACTAGAAAGTGTTTTCTTCAATTCAGATAACTAAATAGGAAGAACAAGATTAAAAACAGAGTTAACTACAAACTTGGAAAATACTGAAGACACTATTAATGTTCCAATTAGCTCAAAGGATTACTGCTAAGTTTAATATTTATAAAACCTGATAGAATCTTCTGTACAAGTTTCACAATTCTATATTTACTCCCTACTGTTTGTGAAAGTCAAATCTCAGGCAGAAGTCTCTAAGAAGCACTAATACCTATTTTTGTAAAGTGGTTTAAAATTTTCAAAAGGAAATGGATATAAATGCATGGAGCAGATAAAATACAATATTAAAATAGTTGTCCATGTTCAATTTCTGTTCAGATGAAATGAATTAAGTAACTAATACAATCCTTACACATGCAAGAAAAATTAATACGGCTAATATCCTAATTTACCTGCTGTTCCATGCTCTCTATGGCTTTCCTCTTTTCATCCTGAAGTTCTTGTTTTTCCTTCTCTACTTCCATCAGCTTCTTTTCCAATTGTGTCTGAAATTCAGCTGATTCCTTTAAACGGACTTCAATATTTTTACGTACTTCTTCTGTTACCTTCATCATATTAAAAAGATTAAGATACAAAAGTTATATCAAACCTAAAGCTATAAAATTACTTTCTCTAAACTTAAACTAAATTGAAAAAGTACTAAAATTAACGTTTGCTTCATATTAAAAGAAAATTCCATGAAATGTTGATTAAAATAAGTAAATTCAAAAGCAAAAAAAAGCATAATTTACCTCTCAACTTAGTTACTATTGCCATTTTTCTCTTTTGCAGTGAAATTTCTAATCTTGTCTCCCCTTCAGTCCTCACATGTACTTGCCAAATCTGTCTAATCTACCACTGGAAGGTATTTTCTTCACACAGATTTACACTGATGTCAATCACAAAGGGTAAAATTGTAGCCTAAGGGCCAGACATAGTGGTGCACGCTTGTAATCCCAGTACTTGAGAGACTGAGACAGGAGGATCACAGGTTCTCGACCAGCCTCAGCTACTTAGTGAGGCCCTCTGCAACTTACTGAGACCCTGTTTCAAAATAAAGAATAAAAAATAGGGCTTGGGGTGGAGCTCGGAGGTGCAAGGCCCCTAGGTTCAATAACCAGTTCCGAGACAAAAAAAAAAAAAAAAAAAAGTGGCCTCAGACTACTGCTATAGCCTCCAAAATGAACTTTGTATCCTTCAATCTACTATAGTGTTCTTCCTCCAAAACATAAAATTCTGACTATGACATATTAAAAAAATTAATGGCTCCCAATAAGCCTACAGGATACAATTTAATATAACACTCAAAACTTCCACATTTGGTTCCAAATTAATTCTATCCCTATTTCCCTTCAGAAATTTAGCACACTAGCCATGACCATCCTCTGAAGCTTTCTACTACGGCTGAGGTTCCCACCATGTGGAATACCTTTCTACTATCTTTAACTATTCGGACAATACCTCCATTCAAAGTGTGCATAACTACCATTCATCTCCTTTGTGAAGCCATGCTTACTGGGAGACAAGTAATTCTCCCTCTACCTCATTCTCCAACATTTGATCTCTACCGTTCCTACAGTATGACTTTTATAGTTTTTATCTGGTTTATTAGAGTCCAGCACTTTCAGACAATAAGGACAACAATGCTAATTCAATTCACAACATAGTGCCTTACACATAGCGAATTTTCGATTAAAAAAAAAAAAAAGCTTATCAATGTGTTTGTAACCATATTCAGAATCATACGCACCTGCTTCTCCTTGTTCAGGGATTCTTCTAAACTAGTAACCATGGCTCGGTACTGCTCCACATTACTAGTACTTGTCTTGAGTCTCTCCTTCAAGTCATTCACTTGCTCTTCAGCCTGCCTTAGCTGACTCAGGAGATCATCCATATCTTCTCTGTCACTAGGCTGACCTAAAAGATATATACAGTAGCTCTATTAAGATCAATGTTTAAACATTTTAAATAACTATTATTATTGCTATGATTTGGATTTAAAATGTCCCTCAGTCCTCATGTTGTAGACAAGGCTGCCATGTCAGAGGTGGGACTTGGTTGCTGAGAAAGGGGCCCTTGGGGCTGGCCTGGTATAGTGTGACGCCACCCACCCAGCTGTGGTGGTCTCTCTGACCCCTTTCCCTCTGCTCTTCACCATGATGTCCTGAGAATATGTAGCCATGGCTCCAGCCCAGAATTGGACGATGGCCTCTGCGATCTCCAGATCTATGAGCAAATAAACCCTTTTTCCTTTAAGTCTTGTGTATCAAGTACTTGGGTCAGTGGTGAGAATGCTGACTAAATTATCAAAGTTTTTGAAATTAGAACTAAGACTACAATGTAGCTCTACTTAAATAAAAGTGCACTTAAATCCATCCTGAATATCAAAATAAAGATATTGTCTTTAATGTTAAAAAAAATGCAAATATTAAAAATCTGCTGTTAGACAGCCGGGCATGGTGGCGCACACTTGTCATCCCAGCATTCGGGAGGCTGAGACCGGAGGATCCAGGTTCGCGGCCAGCCTCAGCTACCTAGTGAGGCCCTCCATAACTTAGTGAGACCCGGTTTCAAAATAAAGAATAAAAAATAGGGCTGGGGGTATAGCTAGGAGGTAGAATGCCCCTGAGTTCAATCCCCAGTACCGCAAAAAAAAAAAAAAAAAAAAATCTGCTGTTAAAAAAGTTAAGAATATTTATAAAAATATAATCAAATATTTCCACTAAATTGAGGTATTATTTACTCTAAAACACCTAATCTTAAGTCTAGGGTTTGAGGATGTGGCTCAGTGGTAGAGTGCATGCCTAACAGGCTCTGGGTTCAATCCTCAGCACTCTCTGCTGCTCCCACTCAAACCAAAAGAGAAAATTTCCTGCAGTTAACCTAATTTTTGTTTTATTTAAAATGCATGAAAATGGAAGAAACTGCAGGTTTTAAAGAAAGATATCAATAAGGACCACTGGATAGTTATATATTATTTATATACATATTGGATGTCTATATCTATAGGCACACAATATATAGACATACAGATCTCGGGGTCATGAAAAGCCATGATTAGACTGTGGGACTCAATGAGAGCAGCCTGTTCCTCCAAGGTAAACATTCTTGTGTTCTTGCTGGAGCCTATTCCCAAATTTTCCACTTGTCAAACATTATCTCAAGGAACTTCTGCACATCCAGTGGTTTTATTACTAACCATCATCTCAAGGACTCTACAACTATTCTGTAGTCTTCCCAGTTAGGCTTTACTCCTAAGTCTTCCTGCACCTTTATTAGTTAGACATTACTGCTGGGACTCTGCATGTATGCACCAGGGTCCATACCTCAACCTCTCCCCTTTTGAATGAATAAAAGCTGTGGACTAAGCCGGGCGTGGTGGTGCACGCTTGTAATCCCAGCATTCGGGAGGCTGAGATCAGAGGATCTGGGTTCAAGGCTAGCCTCAGCTATCTAGTAAGGCACTCTGCAACTTAGTGAGATTTGGTTTAAAAATAAAGAATAAAAAATAGGGCTGGGGGTATAGCTCGGAGGTAGAATGCCCCTGAGTTCAATCCCCAGTACTGCAAAAAAAAAAAAAAAAGCTGTGGACCAGTCCAGTGTGGCCTTCAACTAAGAGTGAGGTCCCCTGGTCTGCTGCTTTCAATGTGCTCTGTATCTGTATCTTTCTTTTCTTCTTGGGTGCACTGTGGGACGGTACCAACACATATGCACTTGTTTCCCTTCTCTAAAGAAATAAAACCACATAGAAAGATTATCTGGACACAGAGGCTTTGAATTTGAAATGGTGTATTTACAAAAGGCAACAAAATCTAATGAGATAAATACTGTACCTGAGGATACTTAATAAGAAATTATTAGGAATAAGGAATACTGCTTCCAAGAAATCCAAATAAATGAGTTATTTCTTTATCTGAACCTTTTCATCAAAAAGTTAGTAAATAAGCTCATCTCAGGAGAGGGTCATAAATTGACAGGTTAACCTTCCTCAAAATGAACAATTTTTAAGCATTCATAGATGGATTTCATGAAACTCTCATCAATTTAGTGAGATACTGTTTTGAAATAAATATAAAATAGGGCTAGGGGTACAGCTCAGAGAAGAATGATCCTAAGCTTAATCCCCAGTACCACAATAAATAAATACATAAATAGTTTCAGGGCTAGGTGTATAGCTCAGCAGTATAGTGCTTGTCTAGCATGTGTGAGGCCTGTGAGTTTTATCATTAGCAATCATAAAAAAAAAAAAAAAAAAGGCTTCAACAACTGGAAACTCAGAACATATCTTTGTCACTTTGTCAAGTGCCATGCATAATTACTTTGCATGTTCTAAAACTTCCAAATTTATTAATTTAAGTCCAAAATAAAGCTTTATTATATGAAGAATAAAAGTAGATTTCCCTGTCCTTTACCAGCATCCACAAACAAGGGTGTTTACAGGATATATTATAAACTTAAGTGCTGATTTTATTTACCTTTACCAGTTCTCTGTGAGGACTGAGATGCAAGTTGAACTTCCATATTCCCAAGGTGCTGCTTCAATGTGGCAATTTCCTTTTGAGCATTTTTTAATAGTTCTTTTGTGTTGAGATGAAGATTTGTTTCTGTATCTAGCTGTCTCTTTGTATCTAAAAGTTGCACCTGTAAGAAACAATATATTTACCCCATAAAAACTGTCTTTAGGTTCCTAAGTAACTAGAGATTCAAGTTATGTTTCTTCAGATCCTTAGAATTTGTCCCAGCACTGCCCTAGTTTATTGACTTCAAGGGTTTGGGAATATAACACGGGGAAGAGAAAATGAAACAGGTTATCAGACTTCTTGAATTAAGAAGATGGATCTGAGAGCCTTGGAGACTAAAGCAGCTTAAGTTCATAAGATAAAGTATCAGAGAGAAGCAACTGCACAGATAAGAGTATCCTGGAGATGTACAGAAGGTACCCTTTGAATACTCAGCAGTGCAGTGATCGTGTATGCGCTTACCACCAGAAAATGGACAGAATCATTCAAAGAGCTTAGAATGAAGAGTGTGTAGCATACACAGAAAGTTGGGAATAATGTCTGTTCCCGGGAGCCAAAATGAAGAAAAAAAAAATTCATGAAAATTGGGACTTATACCTAGGAAATTCTTGATTCCATAGTGGTAACTAACTAATCTTAGACTAAGTACTCCTCTGGGCCTGCCTAATACATCAAAACAATCAAGACTCAAAAGTCCCAAATTATTTTTAATTAACTTAACTGAATTCTAGAACAAAGCTCAAGAAAATTAAATCAATGCAAAATTATTCAGCTCCCAACAGGATAAAACTTACAATGTTTGGAACCCAATCAAAAGACTACTGGGCATACAAATAAGCAAGAAAATGTAAAGGCTACAAAGAAGGCTGTAAAGAAGATTTAAAAAATCTCATTTTAAAAGCCGGATGTGGGGACATATGCTTGTAATCCTAGTACTTGGGAGGCTGAGACAGGAGGATTGCAGGTTTGTAGCCAGACTCAGCTGATTAGTGACGCCCTCCCCAACTTAGTGAGACCCTGTTTCCAAATAAACAATTAAAAAGAGGGCTGGGGGTGTAGCTCAGAGGCAGACTGCCCCTGGGTTCCACCCCTAGTACCACAAAAAAAGAAAAAAATCTTATTTTAACTTGGGTTGCAGTATGTACACATATTCAATTAATTATGAAAAATATACAATAAAAATTCAGAACCCTGATAGACTCACGTCTAGATTTCTAGTAAGTGTATGCCTTTGTTCCACCTCATTTTCCAATTTCTTCTTTAGATGAGTGATCTCATGTTCCAGTTTTTCTATTTGGTTACTAAGTCTTTGTTTGGTTTCTGTTTCAGATCGTTCTAGTATTCCCTAAGGTAAAGAACAAATTTTTGATTATCATGCACATGTATTTTCACAAACACATCAAAGTCAATCACTAAACTGAATTTGAGAAGGAGGGAGAGTGAGGGAGTGGGGCAGGAATTGGGGAAGGGTTAAGTGAGAAATGTGTGCATGTATGCTAGCTTATACCAAACAAAGATATATGATTACAATGCACCAATAAAAAAATTAAAAAAAAAAAAAGTTGGTGTGGTGGCACACGCTTGTAATCCCAGTATTTGGGAAGCTGAGACCGGAGGATCCGGGTTTGCGGCCAGCCTCAGCTACCTAGTGAGGCACTCCGCAACTTAGTGAGACTCGGTTTCAAAATAAAGAATAAAAAATAGGGCTTCGGGTATAGCTTGGAGGTAGAATGCCCGAGTTCAATCCCCAGTACTGCAAAAAAAAAAAAAAAAAAAAAAAAAAAAAAAAAAAAAAAAAAAAAAAAAAAAAAAAAAAAAAAAAAAAAAAATTAAAAAAAAAAAAAAAAAAAAAAAAAAAAAAAAAAAAAAAAAAAAAAAAAAAAAAAAAAAAAAAAAAAAAAAAAAAAAAAAAAGCAATACAAAGAAAAAGGCAACAGATAATTATGGAATTACAACCCATTTCTACAGAAAGAAATCAGGATCTGTATGTAATATTTACCAAGACAGTATTGTGGTATTTTTCATATTAAAATATCTACTGTAATAAGGGAGTAAAAAAAGAGAAACATTACAAGTCATTACAAGTTACTCAGATTTTTCAAAGTTTTAGAGGAAAAAACAACAACAAAAAACAAAACAACAAATTCTTGTAAACAGTTAAGCTGTACAGGACTCAATAAATGGACCTGAGGATAAAATTTACAAATTGCATGGTTTCCATCAATTCTCCTTCAAAGTTTTATTTAAAATATTTAAATCTCCAAATCCAATGATTATCCTAACATGACAAAAATGAAAGATAAATTTTAGGAAAATTGAAAGGATACAAAGATAAAACCATTTAAACTAAACCTTCATAAAATTTTTCTACATGTGTTTTTTATTTGGTTACCTGAATTGTTTGTAGATTAGTCAGCAACAAGTTTTGCCCCCTTTGTTCAGCTAACAAAGATTCCCTTTGCTGAGAAAGACGGACTTCTGACAATTTAAGCATTTCCTTTTCCTTCTTCAAATTTTCTGCTCTTACCTTGAGGTGAACACAAGTGAAAGTAAAAATGCTGGAAAACATTGCATCAAATAGAATACAATTACTAAAAACTAAAGTGATTCTTTCATTATTGCACATTTTTCTTTTTCTTTTTTTTTGTGGTACTAGGATTTGCACCCAGGAGCATTCTACCTCTGAGATACACCTGCAACATTAATTTGTTCTGAAACAGGATCTTGCTAAGTTGCTAAGGGTCTCTTTACGTTGCTGCGATCCTCCTGTCTCAGTCTTCCAAGTAATGGATTACAGGTATGTGCCACCATGCCTGGCTACTACATATTTCTTAATGCTATTTAGAGACTATACCTCCTCATTATACAAAAACAAAACAAAAACACCCCCTCAAATACGAAGCAAAAATTAATACGAATACTAGTGAGAAGAGGGAAAAAATCTGCATTATCATAAATATTCATGATTACTTTGCTCTAACAAATCAGACCAAAAATTTTAAATGCCAGAATAAGTAAAACTGTAACTATGCTACAGTCCTTCCTATTTATAAGTACCTGTTTGAAAAGTGATGACTGATTTTTAGACTCCCCCACCCTAAAAAGAGTCCTAAGTTTTAGGGGATCTGAAAGAATGCTTTGAAAATCAATATATCTATATATCTATATATCTATATCTGTTAAAAAAAAAAATATATGTAAGTACATACTGGGGCTTGAACCCAGGAGCATTCTACCTCTGAGCCACACTCCCAGCCGCCTCCCCCCCCTTTTTTTTACTATTTTTTATTTTGAAACAGGGTCTAAGTTGCTAAAGCTGGCCTAGAACCTGTGATCCTCCTGTCTCATCCTCCTAAGTATTGGGATTACAGGTATGTACCACTATGCCCAGCTAAAGTATTCATATTTACATATATTGAATCATATTAATTGTCAACCATAAAATGCATTCTCATCAGCTTGAAAAAATTGTTGCTGCCCACTTCCCTCCACGAAGTGGGAACAAGATAAAAATGAAAGAAAACAATCAATAGTAAAACTGGGTTCAAATCCTAATTAAGCTATCTTTCATTACTTTTCAAAAATAGGCAGATTTCTTATTTGCGTTTGAATCTGTTTTTCATAGGTAAAATGAGGGACAAATGTGCCCAGCTCACAAATGATTTAAAAAAAAGAAGATGGCACACACCTATAATTTCAGTACATGGAGGGTGAGACAGGAGGATTGCAGGTTGAAAGCCAGCCTCAGCAACTTAGTAAGACCCTGTTTCCAAATAAAAAATAGAGCTGGGAGTATAGCTTGGAGGTAGAATGTGTCTGGGTTCACTTCTTAGTATCACAAAATTGGGAAGTATTGTCAAATTCAGACAGACATTTATATTCAAGTTAAAATTCAGAAATACAACTCAATGTAACATAAAATTAAAATTTATTTTGATTAAATTAAAATCCAAACAGTTAAATTCAAGGCCTAATTTTGATATAAAGTATATATTTTGAAATGAAAACTAAGAAAATCTTACTACAACAGAAAAACCAAAAGTGGACTTTCTTCAATATTAATAGAAATAGTCACTTTAATAATGTACTATAGGGCAACTGGAAACTATATAATAAGGACTTACAATTCACAAGCTTCTCAACTATCCAAGTCATTTTAACCAGTAAAATCATAGTAGTAACTAAAGAAATGTTAAATGCAAGTTAAAACACGAGTCAACTGAGGAACACTGGTCTTACTTCTGAAACAGCTAGCTTTTCATTTGCTCCTCTCAAGTCCTGCGTCATTGTATTGATGATCTGTTCCTGCTTTTGCGTGGTTGCAGTGAGTTTCTGATTTCTCTCTTGTAAGGATGTTATTTCTCGACGATACCCTTCAACATTATCTTGCAGCATTTCATAACTGGCATGAAAGAAAAGTGCTTCTATCAGCAACTGAAATACTATATCCTAGCTTAGTTTCTTGAAGAATCTCACAATAGCTTAATTTTACATGATTAATAGTATGAAAGTATGGCTGGTGTAACAATGTGAAATTTTCATATTTTTCCCCCCAAACAGTACTTAGCAGTTAAATTCAAGTTCTAAATAAGCACTGTACTTCATGCTAAATAACTTTTTAAAATAATGCCAATATTATGTTGATATGTCAGACATTCAACACAATGCATTATGCAATTTAGGATAGCCATGCATGGTTAGTGATAGATTTTTGACAATCCTTTTTTCCTCTTTAATCCTTTATCTGATTTGTTTATGTGAATGAAAGGTTAAAAAAATGGCTGGCTACAGGGAGCAATATAGAAAGAAAAGTGCTTTGACTTGGGGTGTTGAACTATTAGATGTATCAGCCTGCTTATCATCATGACAAAAATTATGATGTACTATGTAAAAATAAATTCTGTCCTAACATGCTATACTAGCAAGCAATGAATCTAGTAACAGGTAAACATAAAATGAAATTTACTCTTATTCTTTTGTAAGCGAACAAGAAGGTGAATTTTTCTACAATCACCTCGCTTTTGCTTCTCTTCTCCCTAGAATAATAAAATTTATTACCATTTCTCTCATCTTCTGGTACCTTTATAAAAGAATTAGGACCTATAAAAACAACAGGTGCTTCAGTATCAGGATGAGAAACCAGTAACATTCTTCACATGAACCTCAACTTATTAAATAAGTTAAATCCAGCTGGGTGTGGTGGTACCCTCCTGTAACCCCAGTACTTGGGAGGCTGAGAGAGGAGGATCACAGGCTCAAGACCAGCCTCACCTATAGTAAGATTCTCAGTAACCTAATGAAACTCTGTTTGAAACTAAAAAGAAGGGCTGGGGGTGCAGCTCAGAGGTAAATCACCCCTGGGTTCAATCAATAGTAACCCCCCCCCAAATAAAACCCTAAAAGTTAAATCCTTAGCACTGCTTGTGAGAATCATTAACCATCCTAGAACATGGTTGATGAAAAAGCAACACTATTCTAAATCAACCTTTGTATAATCAAGTATAACATTTAGAGTTTATTAATTTTGGAACAAAAGAAAATTTACCGTTTAGAAGCAAAATCCAGCTGGGTAGATATTTTGGTGTTTTGTGACCGCAAATCTGTGACTTGCTCCTGAAGTTTCTCAAGCTGCTCATTTTGCATTTTTTCATTATCTGCTTTTTCCTTTTTGTAGTTCTCAAAAATTTCCTGCAACTAATTAATGGAAATTATTGAGATTGAATGCACTGTGCTCTTTAAAAAAACCATATCAAAGATAATCTATGATCCTGAATAGGCAGGATCGTTACCTGTTTAAGGGCAGCCTTAGCTTCTATAACCTCTGTTGATTCAATAACAGGTACTGGAGCAGGAGTGGAAACAGTCTGTGCTGTGTTTGAACGTTTTGGAGTTGACACTAGAGAAATATCATCTAAACTTGAACCTTCAGCAAAGTAAAAAGATTGATAAAATGTTTTGTTGTTTTTCATAATCAGCTTTAATGTAATGTTTATTTGCAAACATATCAGTCTCAAATCAACAGGCTAAACCTATTTAAATGAAATCTTAACATTAGAGGAATTTTGAAGTAAGGAAATCTACTAAAGAGTGTATTAAGGTTATTTTGGTTTTTGATTAGAGATAACTTATTATTTACAGATTAAATATTAAAACCATAATTCAGATTCTAAGATGTACATTAGCAACAATATTCAATAGTTCTTCTTTTGTAGCAATCATAAAATAATGATGTTTTACAAGTGTGACATGACATATGGCAGCTGAAGCTGAAACTGACATCATTAGTGGCTGTTGCTTATGTTACAAAATCTACTCCCTAACACTTTCCTTAAGGTAATATATAAAAAACCTTACCTTGTAACGGAATGACAACTCCTGTTGTTTGTGACAGTAAGATACGGTACATGTCACGCTGACGCACTATGGAATCAACCAGCTGCATCTGATGCTGTCGTGACTCCCGGAGCTGTTCTAGTTCAGTAAGGGAGCTCTCAAGTTTGTGTTGAAGCTCAGTGATTCTGTGGGGGTAAGAAATTGGTCTATTTCATAAGACTTAGCTAATTAGGCAATTACAATTACCATAAATTACCCAAGCATGTTCATCTACCATTAGCATACATTTTGATCTCTTATCCTTTCTTTTTCCTTGATATTTTCAGAACTACTTATATTCATCAATGCAATCTGAAAAATCTGTCTGCAAAAATTAGACCAATTTTACTCAGTCTAAACTCCAGTCTTCTTGCTTTTACAGCCATTCTTCCTCCTCTTCCAATGCCATACACATCTGAAAAAACTCTATTCTACTTGAGTAATTCCTATATATCTTCTCCATGATATTCCCTGAAATGTAGGCTAACTGTATGCTTCCACTGATGAGTCACACTGTAGTAAAAATTGTTTAAATCTCTTTTATTATCTATCATTATCTCTCTTTTATCTGTGTTACTCACAAACTAAGAGTAAAAAAAATTTTTTTGGTATTGTTCAATTTTTTTTTCTAGTTTACTCTATCCCAGTATCGAGCACCAGCAGGGACATAGATGTTTTAACAACTATCTCTTGAATAAACCACTTTTTCTTTCTTGTAGTTCTCAAAGGTTTCCTACAATCAAATATTGAAAATCACTGAGACTGAATGCCAAAGAGAATCAATTAGTAGTCAACTGCTTACTTGGATGAAGTTGTTTCTTGTTCCTCTCTTTCTCTGGTTTCCCCAAGGTCTCTAAGAGCCACTAAGAGACGCTGGTTTTGTTGCTGAAGCTCTTCAATATTTCTGTAGGATACCAGATGCTGGGAGATCACTTCAGATGAACTACTTATGTCAGCAGAGCTTACTTCCTCATCACGAATCACATGGTTACCCCTTGCTTCTTCAAGTTCCATCAAAAGCACTCTAATCTAAAACCAAAATTTTAATACAATTAAAATTTATAAAAATGTTACATAACAATAACTTTGATTCAAAAGAAAACACTACTTATAAAAACCCTCAATTTGTCCTAGTTTACAGTATTTTAAGACATAAAGCATCAAGTTTTGTCATTTTAGATATTAAAATATAAGCTATGAAAATTTTAATGGAATAAAATCATTTTAAGTATATAACAAAAGTGGTTACTTATTAAAAAGTAGCAAATTACAATTCCCAAAACACACTCCCAATTTTATAAAATAATCAAAACCAAAAAAATTTCAGGTATATATATCTATTTCATGTTTGCATTTATGTATGTATTATATGAGGCAGAGGGAGAGCATAGAAAACAAATTTTTAAACAAAAAGCATGTGAAATCTTTATGAATGTGTGTTGTATGTGTGTGCACACACATAAAAGTTGGGGTAAAAAATATAAATGAGGTAGATCTACATTTACTGACTTGCTCATTAAAAAAGAAAAAGACAAACAAAAACCCAGTAGCTGGGGATACTGGTATGTGCCCATAGTCCCAGATCACTTGAACCTGGGAATTCAGGGACAGTGTGGGCAGACAGCAAGACTGTGTCTCTTCAAAAAAAGTGACACAGTAATGCATACAGTATGATTTTATTGATTTCAGTAAAAATTAACTCATACATGTTTATATATGCTCATGTGTGTTTGCAGATATAAGAAAGATGTGAAAGAATACATACTAGTGTGTTAGTATCTGTTACACTCTGGGACATGTAGTGTGTGGTGCTGGGGGGTGGGAACTGAAAAGAACTTTTATTATTGAATTGTTTATGCATTTATTATAAATAGTATCTATAATAAGAAAATCTACCAACCACCTGAAAACAAGGGAAAGGATATGAAAGAAATGATGAGTAGGCTACAGCTAAGCTACGACAGTAATCCTAATTGACTGGGATTTCCTATGTGATAATTTTATCATAGATTCTTCAAATAGACTCAAACTTTACTGGGCAGCCAGCATTAAAAAACAAAACAAAGCAGAAAAGAAGCAAAACATTCTAACCTGTTGTGAAAGGTCTTTTATTTGGATTTCCATTCTTTGATTGTCTCTCTCAAGTACTGATGAATGTTTATTGGCTTTATCAGTGTCTTCCTGCAATCGCTGAATCTCCTTTAAAATATAAACTCAAGTGAAAAATTCTGTACTTCCTTGCAGGACTTATAAAAGTAGATATACGAATAACTAAAATATCTGTACTCAAATACCACAGTAACCAACTTATAAACAAAACATTCTATATAATACAGTAGCCTCTATAAAATTTTATAGATAAGAATACTTTCTTAATATCACAAATAATGCTTATTATTACATGTTTCACTATATGAAAATTATGGGAAATTTTCTACCTCCCACAAAATTTATTTTCAATTACAATCTTACAAACTACAAAATAATCAGCGTGTTACCAAAATGATATCAGAGAATTACCCTTAAAAGTTTTGTGACTAGGACAAAAACATAGGACATTACAGTGATAATCACTATTATATTGGTTATCTGGAAATAAATGTCAAAAGCTTAATATATTTGGATAAGATGCAAAGATGACTTGATTATTAAAAAGTAAAACAATTATGTTTTTTCTTTTTTTGAGGTACTAGGGACTGAACCCACAGGCATTCTACTTATGAGTTACACCTCAGGTCCTATTTTTATTTTTAAACAGCATCTTACTAAGTTGCCGAGAGCCTCACTAAGTAGCTGAGACTGGATTCGAACATGCAATTCTACTGTCTCAGCCTCCCAGTACTAGGGTTACAAGTGCGCACCACCACACCCGGCTAAAATAATTAAATAAAAAGTAGCAACAGCGAAAGAACAGGCTGCAAAAGAAGATATATGCAGTTCTTTGCAGTTTCACATCATAATATTAGAGGTTTAGGGCATGGTTTTAAGGATCTGCTATAAACACAAATATTTGTTAACTTTGAAATCTTAATGTTTAATCACAAATTCAAGTAAATTTTGCTTAGTATGTTTCAATACTATTTAAGTTAAAGATTACTCATATTTATCTTGATGTTTCAAGTACCTCTGAGATACTTCCGTAAAGGTATGCATAAATTATTTTTAGCAGAAACAAGTAGACATTCAGAAAAGAAAGCACTGATACAAGCCTATCATTGGGTCTAAAACAGGATTTAAGACTACAATGTACAAACAATTTGGTCACAAAGTTATTTTTTTTGTTTCTTGTTTTTGCGGTACTAGAGATGGGACCCAGGGACATTCTACCTCTGAGCTACACCCTCAGACCTATTTTTTATTCTTTATTTTGAAACAGGTTCTCACTAAGTTGCAGAGGGCCTCACTAAGTAGCTGAGGCTGGCTGCGAACCCGGATCCTCCAGTCTCAGCCTCCCAAATGCTGGGATTACAAGCGTGCGCCACCACATCCAGCTATAAAGTTATTTTTAAATTCTTTATCATAACGATATTTTTAAAGGGTTTTTACTACTATCCTGCACATTAATGAAGAAACAGTTTTCTTCTGCAATGAATAGCTGCTATTAAAGTTTTTTTTTTTTTTTTTTTTTTTTTTGCAGTACTGGGGATTGAACTCAGGGGCGTTCTACCTCCGAGCTATACCCCCAAGCCCTAATTTTTTTTTATTCTTTATTTTGAAACCGAGTCTCACTAAGTTGCGGAGTGCCTCACTAGGTAGCTGAGGCTGGCCACGAACACAGATCCTCGGGTCTTAGAGTGCGCCACCACGCCCGGCTTGCTATTAAAATTTTTAAGCCTCTCTACCTCAGCATGCCCCACCTTCAGATAAGAAGCTTGAGGCAAAACATTCACCCTCAACAGGGAAAAACTTAAAAGATCTGACTGGACCCAACTGCAGAAAGCACTGCAGCAGTGAGGGGGTGGAGTGAGCACAATGTGGCTTTGTCAGAAAGTCAATATTCCATCAGGTCAAGACTGTTACACTTATTTTGATTCAGAAGAAAGATCATTAGGCACAGTATTTCTGGATTTAAGCTGACTTCTAAATTATAAGAGTAGCAGAGATTTAATTCTGAATTAAAGATATAACTTATTTATGTTATTTCTCCAAAGAAAAAAGAAATTTATAAGTTTAGAATAGCAGATATGAATTCAGAGCTTAATTTCTTCAATATGCTTAATAAACCTTAAAGATTTCCCTCACCTATATTAACAGTTCCACTTTACAAGCAAAATACTCAAGTATAAATACTTTTTTTTTTTTTGTGGTACTGGGGATTGAACTCAGGGGCATTCTACCTCTGAGCTATACCCTCAGCCCTATTTTTTATTCTTTATTTTGAAACCGAGTCTCACTAAGTTGCGGAGTGCCTCACTAGGTAGCTGAGGCTTGCTGCGAACCCGGATACTCCGGTCTCAGTCTCCCGAATGTTGGGATTACAAGCGTGCACCACCACGCCCGGCTGTATAAATACTTTTTAATCATTATTAAGTAAAAGAGATGAATGATTTCTTTCTCTTTTTTTTTTTTTTTGTGTGTACTGGGGATTGAACCGGGGCATTCTACCTCTGAGCTACACCCCCAGCCCAATTTTTATTCTTTATTTTGAAACAGGGTCTCACTAAGTTGCAGAGGGCCTCTCTAAGTAGTTGAGGCTGGCCACAAACCCACGATTCTCCTGTCTCAGCCTCCCATATACTGGGATTACAAGTGTCTGCCACCACATCTGGCTCCTACTCATTTTTTTTTTTTCTTTTTAAAAACAGGGTCTAAGTTGTGAGGGCCTGGCTAAGTTGCCGAGGCTGACTTTGAACCTGTTATTCTCCTATTTCAGCCTCCCAAGTACTGAGATTCCAGGTGTATCTCACCATGCCGATTTACATGATTTCTTTCTTCAGAAGAAAAAGACATTTATGAATTTTCTTCGCATTTAATATACAAAGGAATATGTATAGAAAGATATGCCAAATTATGAAATGGTATAAAAAGAATTCATACTGTGTTCAAATAATACTACCATTTCTAGATAGTCTATCACAACCATCAAAGAATGATTAGGATAATGTTAAGAAAGTTCTACTACAAAGAGATAATATTTTATTTTGAAAAGTGGTCCAAGAAGATTTGGCTATTATCCCCCACTAGAGAATCCTAAAGAAAACATATCAAATGTCTTAAGAAGTCTAAAAGGTACTCAATTTTAGGTGAAGAAAAGTAAAAAATTTCAGCTTTTTCTGCCTCAGCCCCCTTAAGTTACCACCTAATAAATGATTTCATTTGCTTTTCCCCACAGTTAACATTTAGGAATGGGACCAACCTTCATGGCTTGTTCAAGCTTAACAGATAAACTAGCCACAGCCTTCTGCGCTCGTTCATACTCCTCACGCTGGCGTTTCAAAATCGGTGCTTTGGCTTCGACTTCTTTCACTATTTCGTCTAGATACTTATTTATTCTTTTGTTCTCTAGTTTCTCCAAAAGCAACTGATCCTGAGTTTCCACATAAGCATTATAGAGCTGAAAGTAAAATAGGGATCATTTCAAATCGAAGCATAACAAAAGAAAGTATGTTAGTCTGTCTAGTTTCATAACAAGTATTCTTTAGCATTTACACAAAAGGGAAATGATTAGATGTTACAAAGAACTGGGGATTTCAATTTGTATATAAAAATAAAAAAGCCTTTCCTAGAAAGCTCCACTAACCACCATGATTTTAAAACTAAAATATTGGAGAAATTAAGTTTCAGAGAGATTTGAACACTTTTTCTCAAGAAAAATAATTTATCAAGATTGAATGCCATTCTTACCTCAGTTAATTTCATGCCAGGTTTCACTATCTTAGCTACAGCTGCTGCAGTGGGAGACATGGCGGCGAGCTCTTCTTCAGATAATATAGCTCCTGTGCCAACACATACAAATCTAATATATTTCTGTAAAACTTCTAACTAAAAGCCACTGATAATTTTTTTTAAGACAAGAATAAGTGACATAAACTATATAATACATATTAATTCTTATGAAAAATTTTAATATATGAGAACCCAAAGTCATTCAATACAATTCAAGTCTAAAAACCAATCATAGTCAATACTATTTTGGGAGTTGACATATAATTATGAGTGAGTAAATAATACTTATTATATCCGATGGTTCAGTAAAGATAGAGTATTAATTTAAAAATAAAAATTCTAATGACATAATTTGGAGTTTCTTTTATCACAGCATGACAGATAAGTATTATTAGTAAAACTAAACTATTATACAGACAAATTCTAGCATATCAAGGAATTAGTAAGCATTTATTAGCCATACCTTTACGTTTTGTGGCAGAAAGCAGATCATTTGCATTCTCTAATTCTTTTTCCAATTTCCCTATTTTCTCCAGCATTTCTTTTTCCATTTGTATTTTAGATTCTTCCACCTCTAAAAGATGATCTTGTATTGCTTTGTTGGCTAAAAACATTTTTAAAATCAGAATGTTCAAACATATAATTAAAACCTTGCGGTTTATAAATTTTCTAACAGGAGTAATTTTTTCCCTTCAGCAAACAAACAAGACTAAAATCTAGAGGGGTACACCTAACAATCATCTACTGAAAGCCCTCTTTCTACTTATAATCCTGAAATGCCTTAGCCTGCTGACTCTGTTTATCCTGTAGATGTCTCCAATTCACAAGGAAAAGAAAAGAACTCTAACAGCAGAAACATGACTAGGTATATTTTTGGTTTCAATGTTTATCTCAAGTCTAGAATATAGGAAAAGACCATAAATACTGTTGGCCCTCCATATCCCTGGAATCTGCACTGTGGATGCAATCAAACATGGACTAAAAAGCCGGGCATGGTGGTGCATGTTTGTACTTGGGAGGCTGAGACAGGATCGCAGGTGCGCAGCCGTCTGCAACTTATTGAGACCCTGTTTCAAAATAAAAATAGGACCTGAGGTGTAGCTCAGAGGTAGAATGCCCCTGGGTTTAATCCCCAGTTCTACAAAAAGGGAAGGAAAAAAAAAAAAAAAAATATATATATATATATATATATATATATATAAAAGGCTGGGCAAACCGGTGCTCTGGGTTCAAAAACAAGAACAACAACAAAAACGTAAAACTCATCTATATTGAACATATACTGACCTTTCTTTTCTTGTCATTATTCCCTAAATAATACAATATAACAATAATTCATATTGTATTAAACACTGTAAGTCATCTCTAGATGGAGGAGGACTAAGGATGTAGCTCAATAGCAAAGTACTTGACTGGCAGCATGGAGTCTTGGGCTCAATGCCGAATATCTATACAGGAGGATGTGTATAGATTAGATGCAAATACTACACCATTTCATATAAAACATCTCAAATTTTGGTATTCTAGAAGAATACCAAAATTGTGGAACCAATCCCCTGTGGACGAGAGATGACTGTGTTCATATACTTTATGTTTATATATATATATATACATGTCCCAATACCTTAAATACATATGTCCTAATCTGTTATGTTACTAAGTCCCAAGTTTTTAATTCTGTGAATATTTCAACAAAACTGACACAGGTACATTCCAATAGGTTAGAAATGATAATCTAGAGCTTAGATATACTACATTAATATCATTTTATAATACAACTGTGTTCTTATAATTATATTAACTATATTATGTGGATAAAATGAAAAAGCAAGAATTTATGGTAATAAAATTTACAATATGCTATCAATAACTTAAAAAGGGAATTTTATAGAGTAAGAGAATACTCAAATATTAGATGAAATAAAAAATAACTGCTGTCTATATTTTCAAACATGCAATTTGCTTTAATATATAATTCCAAATCTTTCAATCCAAAAATCCTTCTTCTATGCCAAGTTTTATCTTTAATGGCTTCTAAATTCAAATATCTGTACAAAGAAAAAGCACCTTCTATGAAAAAGTAAAACTACCTTCCCATAATAGGAAATGCTCACCTTCTCCAGCTTCTTTCAGAAGCTTGTGTAGCTCGTCCACAGCCCGAGTTAGCTCACTGCTCTTTGCCTCTGAGTCTTCGGCAGCACTCTAAAAGTTAATGTTAACGAGTTACCTGCCAGCCAATAACTCAGCATCAGGACACTAACATGTGTGCTGGAATACTTACCTTGTAGAGATTAGACAGTTTTATGTGAGCATTTAATTCATTGTGGAACTTCTCTTCCATACTGGCCTGTTGTTCCTTGGCCTGAGGGGGGAGGGGGACGATTTTAGCAAATACTAGCAAATCTAGTATATTAGTAAATATTAGTCTAGTTTGAACTAAATTTAGAATGCTCATCAAATTCTAAGACATGAAATCCACTTTGTAATGTAGGAGATAGACTACACCAAAATTAAAATTCATTTTCATGACAGAAATGAATGAATTTGAGAAGAAAATACTATTGATAATTTTTAACTTAAACAGTTAAATGATATTAAAATTAATTCATACTCATTTTGGATATAGCATACAATTGTTATTTCTGATTCTATTCAGCCTAGATATGCCATTTAGAATTCTGACAGTTTTACATTGTCAGAGACACATTAAAACCTGACATCATTTTGTAAAATAACCTTATTTAGGTGGGCATCTATACCTCTTTTAATTTGGTCAACAAATCCTCTACATGCTTTTGAAGATGTTCATTTGAAGTTTTTAAGCCATTCATCTGTTCTTCCAGTCTAGAAACCTAAAAAACAAATTGGGGCAGAGAATGTCATTTGAATGGTTAATTTGATTGTGAGGTTTATGCTACCAAGCAAAAGCAAAATACCGCCGCCCCACAGCTAAAAGGTAGTTTACAAAACATGCATATTTAGGAAAACTAAAAATAACAGCTCATGGACCAATGTATTTAGATTTAGTTCACAAAAACTTTGAACTTTTTTGGTTTGTTTTGTTTTGGTGCTGGGGATTGAACCCAGGGGCATTCTACCTCCAAACTATTCCCTAGCCCTTTTTTACTTTTTGTTTTTGGTGAGGTTTATTAATGATGGCTTGTTAGAATGAGACATGTTACAAGATGGTGATATATGGCCCTGTAGAGGTATATGCATAATCATTTTGCAGTTTTTTGGGGGGAGGGATATTGGATTGAACTCAGGGGCATTTTACCTCTGAGCTAGACCCCCACTCCAATTTTATTTCTTATTTTGAAACAGGGTCTCAAAATTGCTGAGGCTGGACTCAAACCTGTGATCCTCCTGTTTCAGTCTCCCAAGTACTGGGATTATAAGCATGCACCACCACGCCTTGCCAAGGTTTATGCTCCTGACATTTCCTCAGAAAGCCCACCTAGTTAATTGGGCTATAATTCTAGCAAAATCAAACCCCATGTAAGATGTAATCTGGACAGTAAAGGTAATGTACCCCCTTGGACACCCTTAAAGGGCTTCACTCTGGGTATATGAAGATTCTCAGTTGGAGGGATGCCTGGCCCTTTGACAAAACATGGCCTTGACATCTCTAGCTTGTCGTTTATTTGCCCTGGTTCCCCAGCAGCACCTTCCTTTGAAGTGGTACAAGGTGTTGGTGTTTGAGATCCTTTAGTTTTATCCTTGTAATGGTAGTGAGACCAACTGTAGGTAAAATTCTTCCCTCTGGCTTTCCAAAGCTTCTGCCTCAGGGAAAGAGTACCAGCAAGTCTTATTCTCCTTTGGATTTTTCGTGTTAAAAGGTGATAGAGGCTTAATGAGGAAAAAATGCGAGTCCTCGTGGCATTCCATGGTACTGCACTCTTCTGTCTATCAAACAGATTCTTGTAAACTGACTTCTGGTATATTACATTAATACCCTTGCACTGAGTGTGTGTCCTCCAAACTGCACTCCTTGGTCCTCTTCTCTTCTTTCTCTAAGTCTTTCCCTAAGCTGTTGTATTCTGGATAGCTCTCTCGACTACCCTCTCAGTCTTCAGCACCACTAAATTTACAGAGAAGCTTAACCTCATTCTGTGACTTCTTTTTTTATTTTTTAATTCTGTGACTTCTTAGTGGACCCATTGAATGTCTTTGGGAGATGCTCAGATCTTTCAGATAGGCCTTTCTAAATCCTTCCTTTTTCTTAGGCTTTCTTCTTGTTCTAAAACCAAGTTAATGGTTGAACTATCCATTCAGCTTCTCAAGTTCAAAGTCTAAGAGTCACATTTGACTCTTCTTTCCATGGTATACCCACCTCTGTGTGCTCTTCATTCTGTACGTCCCTGTTTCCTGTTTCCCATGCCTAGCCCCCCTTTTTTTTTTTAATTCTGAAATTTCTATCTGAGTTTCCCAAGTACTGAGATTAGAGACTTGTGCCACCACACTTGGCAAGACCATGTCCTAAACATAAATCTTAGGAAAGATACAATCTAAGATAGTAGATAACAAATGGTAACAAGAGTCATCAAAAATACTGTAAACTCTTTGACATGCCCTTGCTTGCACTCCCAAGCCAATAATGGGTTATGTCCTCCACATTTGGCCACTAATTTTAATAATACAACTAATGAGGTATACCACTAAATATAACTAATAAGCTGACATATAAATGTAATTTATACACAATATAAACAAAGATACAATTATACTCACTTACCTCCTCTTTTTTGTTTTCAAGATTACACTTAAGCTCTAGAATCTCATTCCCTTTTTCTCTTCCAAGTGCCAGAAGTTCATCAGTTTTGGTTTTCAACTCTGTATTCAGCCATTTATTCTGATTGCGCAGCAATTCCTTTTCTTGCTCTAAGCGTTTTTCTCGATACTAAAGAAATTCAAGAAAATGTTTTTTACAGTTAAAGATATAATATGGTGCCGGGCGTGGTGGCGCACGCTTGTAATCCCAGCATTCGGGAGGCTGAGACCAGAGGATCCGGGTTCGCGGTCAGCCTCAGCTACCTAGTGAGGCACTCCGCAACTTAGTGAGACTCGGTTTCAAAATAAAGAATAAAAAAACTAGGGCTGGGGGTATATCTCGGAGGTAGAATGCCCCTGAGTTCAATCCCCAGTACCGCAAAAAAAAAAAAAAAAAAAAAAAAAAAAGATATAATATGGTTATTCATAAGATTTTTGTTTGTGGCTAAGGGATATAAGCAGAATCTCAAATTTCAAAACAGCAAAATAGTTCAATTTAAATTGTCCTAATGCTTAGTTCCTTGATTTAAAAACAAAACAGCATTTGAGTTACTTTATGGGTAGCCTGCCTATATTTAAAACTTCATTTAGATGAATTTTGTTAAAAAAATTGCTTTGTGTCTTAGGAATTATTACTTGCCTTAACAGAAACATCAGAAGCTTGAAGTTCGTCCAGTTTTAGCTGAAGTTCACCCTTTGTTGCATTGCTTTCTTTAAGCTTTTCATTTAGACGTTTAAAGTCCTCTAGAAAAGTCAAATGAGAATTTGAAAATAATAACTAGCTAATTAACAGAGGAATATAATTGTTAATATAGGAAGTAGTTACCAACTGCCCCATTTTAACTTGTTTCTGCCATGCTTAATTACAAACTTAATTTAAACCAACAGATTATAGAGAATAAGAATCTGTACAACCTAAGACACTAATTATGAATTACTTTACTTAAATCATTTAAGTTAAAAAGTAGTGGCAAATATAAAAGCCTTCTCCTTAAAATAGTCAAAATATACAGTTTTTTTTTTTTATTCCTTAACATTCAGGATTTATGAAGATAATTACTTTAATTCTAATTACTACTAGCTGATCAGCAAAATGCACAAATACTCTGAAGCAATTCTTCTCTAAGATTGGAAATGTATAGTTATCTAATTGACTATTACTGCATAAAACTTAAATATGTGAAACTCTTCCCCTTATTTTGTAGAAACAAGAATTTTCAAAACCTAAAAAAAGCAAGGGAACATAACATAATTAGCTGTTCAACAGTTACGTTCACCTAAATCTATCAGCTATTTTACATACTATGGTTTATTCTATGTTAATGCATTTTATATTCCTACCTCCTAAATTTCCTTCGGCTTGTTTTTAAATATGGACTTTCCTTTTAGGTTCTAATATTAAACACTTATGGATAGTAAGGATGGTTATATTAAGTGAAGGAGTTTAGCCTTTACAATGTATGTTTAAAATGCTTTCAATTTGATATAGCTAACATTATAGTAAAAATTTTTTCATGTTAAAAGACTGGACTTGCTTTAGACATGCAATCTTGGTTCAAATTACTACCACTTTGAGGTATTTTCATTTGTGCACTTTCTAGATACTTCTTCAAACTCTTGTTAATGGTTTAAAAACAAATGAATAGGAGAAACAATAGGCTATTACGTTGAACTCTTCTATATTAAGCCATAAAAAAGAAATGTCAGTAACAGACTGGGGATTCCACATACTAAGAACAGGGAAAGGAAAAGAATGAAATTAAGGCTAGAGTATTTCTTTATACCTGTTAAATATTCAAGTTCTTGAGATATTCTCTCATTGGTTCTAATTAAGTCTCTTTTCTCAGCTTCTAATTCTTCCTTTGTTCTTGTAAACTGGCTCTGTCAAAAAAAAAAAAAGTAAATTTAAGAAAATCAAATTGAACAATCAATATAGGAAAACTCAAACATGGAATTGTCAGTTAACATTAGCTGCAGCTTAAAAATGGTTTCTCTTACAACTTACGTATCAAAAAGTTTAAAAAGAAGTTTTGAGGAATATTGTGGCATTTACACTTTGGTTCAATTTATTTACGAAGACATCGAAAATCAGAATTACTTAAAATTCTATTTTGTCAACCTGCTTTACAGTAACACAATGGCCACTTATATGCTTTTCAAGCAGAAATTATATATATATATTTTTTGCGGTACTGGGGATTGAACTCAGGGGCATTCTACCTTCGAGCTATACCCCCAGCCCTATTTTTTATTCTTTATTTTGAAACAGGGTCTCACTAAGTTGTGGAGTGCCTCACTAAGTAGCTGAGGCTGGCCGCGAACTCGGATCCTCCCATCCCAGCCTCCCAAATGCTGGGATTAGAAGCGTGCGCCACCACGCCCGGCTCAGAAATTATATTTTTAAGAGGAAGAAATATCAATGTTAATACAGGATGTAAATAATTATTACTTTACTATTGCTTTAATATACATTTTTTATTACACAAACATTTCTTATTGCCACTGGACATTTCTACAGCTTCCCGAGTTAAAAAAACTTCCTTTGCCTATCTCGTCTTTGGATGATCTCCTTATAGTTTGAAAGCAATTATGTATTAAGTATACAAATAGTTCTTAATGGCTATTTTGAATAAGATAGTGATGAACAGGAGTGTACTTTCATCTTCTTTGAACATATACCCAGAAGAGGAACTGCTGCATATATAGTAGCTCTATTTTTAATTTGTGATCCTCCATACTGTTTTTTATTGTGGTTGTACCAATCTCAATGCTAACGGTGTGCTAGAGTTCCCTTTTCTCCAATGCCTCGTCAACATTTGTTATTGCTAGTTCTGTAATAATCGCCGCCCTAATGGGTATAAGGTGATATCTCATAGTGGACATCATTTTTATTTCCCTGATGAGCACCTTTATATTTTTGGCCATTTTTGTCTTCTTGGAGGTAGGTCTATTGAAGTCCTTCGAAAACCAGTTTTTATTTTAAATACTGTATAATTTTTATTAGTATATAGTTTTACATCAGAAAGTGTGATACTTCCAGCCTTCTCATGTATTGCTTTAGCTATTTAGAATTGTTACAGAGGATATATTTCCATTTATTTGCGCCCTCTTCAATTTCTTTCATCAATGTTTTATAGTTTTCAGATTACAAATCTTTCACTTTTTGGTTAAAAACTATTCCTACAAGAATTTTTTTTTGCATGCTATCATAAGTGGAATTGTTTTCTTATTTTTTTACTTTTTTTTGTGGTACTGGGGATTAAAACCAGGGTCATTCTACCTCTGAGCTGTATCTCTAGCCTTATTTTATTTTGAAACAGGTCTCACTAAGTTGTGGAGTGCTTCACTGTAAGATGCTGAGGCTGGCAAAAACTTGGAATCCTCCTGTCTCAGACTCCCAGGTACTGGGATTACAGGCAAGCCCTATCATGCCCAGCCTTGACTTCTTTCTCAGCCACATCATTATTTACACATAGAAATGTTATCAATTTTTATATCCTTCAACTTTATGGAATTCATTTTTTAGTTTTAAGGTACTGTTTATGAACCTCTTAGGGTTTTCTATATATAAGATAATGTCATCTGCAAAGGAGATGAATTTATTCCCTCTTTTTTCTTATTTGGATGCATTTGCTTCTGATGCCGCACCACTCTTACTAGTACTTCTCGCATCATTAAAACAATGTGAGAGTATCAGATCCTAATCAAAAAGCTTTTGGTTGTTCCCGTAGAAATCTATTAAGCCAGAAAGCAGTTACTATAGCTTGAATCTGGAACCCCCTGGCCCCCAAGAGACCCAGGTGTTAAGGCTTGGGCTTGTTCCCCAACTGGTGGCACTGCTGCAGGTGATAACATTTTAAGTCATTTGGGGCATGCCTTTGGATAGGGAATAGTGAGACCTCAGCTCCTCTACCTTCTCTCTTTTGAATTCTGGACCTGAGAACAGTTGGCTCCATCACATGCTCCCTGCCATTATGAGTTGTTTGTCACAGGCCCAACACATAGGAGCTAATCAGTCACGGACCAAATCTCTAAACTGAGTCAGAATACATCTTTTCTTCTTCTAAGTCGATCATCTTTGGTATTTTGTTACAGCAATAGAAAGGTGACTAACATGATAGTTACTTACATTACTTCCTTCATACTTCCTTTAAAAATTCTGTGTGGGTTTATGCCATTTTCCTGGACTACAGATTCACAGCTTTTATGAAGAATTTGTAACAGTCTCAGTACAGTTTTACTTCAGGAATATCTGTTCCATTATTCTCTAAGTTGATTCTTATACCAATACTATGTTTAGTAACCATAACTTTATAAAACATTTGATATGTGGCTAGACAAATACTTTAAAACTAACACACATTTTTAAAACTAACACACATTTTTTCAGAATCATTCTAGTTAAAACTACATGTTTTCTTTCCAATCTCCATCAGACACATTATAAAGTTTCAATCTATCTAATTTGAATTTTTTTTTTTTTTGTACTAGTGATTAAACCCAGAGGCATTCTACCTGTGAGCAATACTCCCAGCCCTTTCTATTTTTTGTTTGGAAACAGGGCCTTGCTAGGTTGCTCAGAGTCTCATTATGTTGTTGAGATTGTCCTAAAACTTGTGATCCTCCGTCTCAGACTCCCAAGTATGGGAATTACAGGTATGTGCCATTACACCCAGCTCTCATTTGGGTTTGAGTTAAAATGTATGAAATTAACATACAATAATTTGGAAAGCTTTCCCATATAGCAACATGTAATACCCCCATTTTTAAAGGCATACTCATAGTTTCCAGTAAAGTTCTTAAGTATTCTTAGTATTACAAGTTTTTTTTTTTAAACTTTACATTTCCTCCAAAGTTATTTCTAGTATATTATGAAGCTTTTGTGTTCATATTCAGATTCTGCGACTAAATTTTTTCTTTAAGAGATCTGGAGCCGGGCGTGGTGGCGCACGCTTGTAATCCCAGCATTTGGGAGGCTGAGACTGGAGGATCCAGGTTCGCGGCCAGCCTCAGCTACCTAGTGAGGCACTCCGCAACTTAGTGAGACCCGGTTTCAAAATAAAGAATAAAAAATAGGGCTGGGGGTATAGCTCGGAGGTAGAATGCCCCTGAGTTCAATCCCCAGTACCGCAAAAAAAAAAAAAAAAAAAAAAGAGAGATCTGAAAAAATAATTTGAACCCCAAATCAAATGCAGATTTTAAAGAAAAAATGGTAAGAGTCTAAAGTTCTGCCTGGTTAAGGGTATGACTACTTTATTAAACAAACTGGTCCATAATCCTCATGATCATATTCAATGTGCTATTAGTGTGACTACTCTAAGGATATGATTACCAATGTGGATTCACTCAAATCCCCAGCTATTTTACATTAGGAATAAAGTTTGGACTACAGTAGGCATTTCAATTGAGTAAAAAAAGTGTCTAATCAATAAAACATGTAAAGATCCAATTAGAGAATTTATATATTCATATTTTGGCTGGTAGCTTCTCCTAATATCTATTTCATCTTCCCACTAAATAATTTCTGATAAACACAATCAAAGTAGAAAGCTTAAGTATCACACTTACAGTTATCTTTATTCAGAGGAATAATTTTTACCTGAACGGCAGCATTGCGATCCTGAGCAATTTCAAGTTCTTTGTTTTTCTCAGTTAGTGCTTTCAGTTGACTGTCTAGATAACAGACACAAGTATACATTATGTATGAACATACATACGTTAGCTTCAATTATGTAGTGTTTCTGTATAACTGCCATGCTTACCCATTTTAAAAATAAAGAACTGATGCTGAGAAAGAATGAGTTGAAATCACATTCCAAATTCATTAATACATCCCAAACCTACTCTATTCTAGACCTTGATTTTAAATATGCTACCTTGTGTCCAAAATCAAATGTGTAATAATTTTAGCCAATCTTTTTGGCAAAAACAGAGAATTATCAATTTCCTTATTTTTCAATAACATCTCCTAAACTAACATATCAAAAAAACAGTAATTTTATTTAGAAATGAGAAAATCAAGTATAAACGACAGGATCAAGAGAGAAAATTTCTTTTTTTGGTACTAAGGATTGAACTCAGGGGTGTTCTACCTTCGAGCTATACCCCCAGCCCTATTTTTATGTTTTATTTTTTGAAACAGGGTCTCATTAACTTGCAGAGGGCCTGCGAACCTCCTGCTTCAGCCTCTCTAGTACTGGGATTAAAAGCATGCACCAGAGCCAGGTGTGGTGGCGCATGCTTGTAATCCCAACATTTGGGAGGCTGAGACTGGAGGATCCAGGTTCGCGGCCAGCCTCAGCTATTTAGTGAGGCACTCTGCGACTTAGTGAGACCCAGTTTCAAAATAAAGAATAAAAAATAGGGCTGGGGGTATAGCTCAGAGGTAGAATGCCCCTGAGTTCAATCCCCAGTATGGCAAAAACAAAAACAAAAACCATGCACCACCATGTCTGGCTTAGAAAATATCATTTAAACAAAAACATACACAGTGAATCACAATGATAGATATGCTTATTTACCAATCTAAAGAGAGCCCTCAACACGGAAGAGAAAATTATACTTAATAATTATTCATTCCTTAATATCCATTCATATCGAGCCATCTTCCCTTAGTTTCTCATTGAAACACAAGCAGATAATTAGGAAAAATACATGATTAAAACTTCCTCCACAAAACATATCTGTATTTTTAGTACCCTGTTAAATTACTCTATTTTCACATACAATAAGCAAATATTTCTAAAGAACACAAAGAAGTATCTAGAGATCTCAACACTCCAATACTTGTAAAGATATAATCAAATACTTACTGAGTTTCTCTACCTCAAGCCGCAAGCCTTGGCATTCACGGGTCTCATTTACAAGTCTCTCCTGACTGTGAGATAATCTCTTCTCTATCTCAAAGTACTGTTGTTCTATAGAAAACAAGTAAATATAATAAAATCAAACACACATGCATACACATTATCAATACTGCTCTTTATATATAACTTTGATTTAAAAATTTAAGATATAGTATTGGAACTGTACTCTGAGTAAGAGTCTAAGATAAACAGATTGAGCATTTAAATGGGTTTATCTAACATTTCTATCGGACTTACATGACAAAAGAAAATAAGGCCTTAAAAGGGGTTTACAAATAAATTTTTCAAAGCAGGCAATATGTCATGTATCTTAGTATTTTCCCAAGGCATCAGTAGATTATTTAGCATAAGGCAGAATAAAAGGATATATGTATTAAAGAAAACCCATTTACACTAAAAACTGCTTTGTTTCTAAAAGTTTGTTTTAAAATAGTCAAAATAAAAACAAAGTATAAAATTACTAAATAAGTGTGTAAACGTTCTAAGGAAAGAAACCAAATCTGTGCGCTTCAGCACAGTACCCAGCACATAAAAAATGTTCAATATTTATTGAGTAAAGAATGGCCAGAATAGAATGTGCTGTATTCAGCGCTGGGATTCTGAGAGCTGTCTAATTTTCAATATCGATACTGCTTGATAATTACACTTATTTGAAGTAAAAGTTTATCCAGATAGAAAATTCAGTCAATCTACCAAAAAACAGTACGTTACAAGCAAAAACACGTAACAGAAAATTTTACTAACGGTAATCTCCATATTCTTAACCTTGTTTTCAAGGATGTTCAAGCCACTACCGTCGCTTTTAATTTGAGGGCCTGCCATAGGTAATTACAGGCAGATGTTAACATAGCAAACTCCAACTTTTAGAGAGAAATGAGATATACTGAACTTATTTACTGCATGTTCACTATGTTTCCAGGGCCATCTTTTGCATCTAAACTCATTTTTTTTTAGAACATCTACTTCGTTAAGGACCACAGGGGAACATTTATGCAAAGAACAAGTGCATGAGGTGGTCATGAAGTGCAGGCAAAGGCCTATGCATTCAGGTCACTATCAGAGAGGAAATTACTGCCATCCGAAGTGCCACAAAATAGATCAGGTTCTCTAGATAAAGGGGTCGTAGACCCAGAATCTTCACAATTTCTGTTGGTTGAACAAAGAGTCCCTACAAGAGGCCATTCTAAATAACAAAGAAAGGGGGAAAAATTGGATTCAGTGAGGAAGGGGCCCTTTTCTATCTGAGAGAAGTGAGGCCTAGGGTGCTCACGGAGCACTGAAGGTAATGCTAACAGAAAACGTCGTCAAGAGCGCAAGCTTGCAAGCGGGAAGATCAGCCACAGCTCAGAGCCGAAGGAACCAGGGGCAGGAAGTGGCTCACTTACCGCTTTCCACCTTAAATTTCTCGTGCCGCCCCTTCAGGCCATCGATCTCGGATTGCTGATCAGCAAGGAACTTTTCAAGTTTGTTCTGGACTGACTTAGGCAGCTTGTTCAGCTCCGTACGCTCAAGGACTTGCTGCAACACAGCCGCCATGTCGGTCTGGCTGGGGACCCCGGGAGCAGCAGTCGACCGAGTAGAAGCAGAGAAAGCTGAAGGCCAAGAGCCAGAAGAAGCATGGGACGCAGCGTCCGCCGCCTCGGTCGGTGGCTCGCGCGCCCCGGCCCGCCGGAGACTCCCGCGGCGGGACCCTGGGAAATCGAGTCCTGCGTGAGCCGCGGCTCCAGAAGCGCCACAGCGCTCGCGCCCAAGGTGCGCGCGCAGCCGCCGGAAGCTATGCACCCTGGGAATCAGAGTTCAGAGGCCGCCTCTAATCCGGCGGTGCACCACAATTTCCGGCTCCGGGTCTCACCCGCGGCAGGCCCCGCAGGCCTCTGGGAAACGTAGTGCGTTCCTCATTCCTGTCCGCAATCCCAACCCCGCACCATCGGTTCCGCTTCCTTCTTTCTCCCCGCCCCCCCGTTCGGCTGCATGAGCACTGTCCGCGCGGTGGCGCCACATACGTACTCGACTACCCAGTTCCCTTTCTGAAGAGCAGGGCGGCCTTACCGTCAAAGCCCCGGGATGCCATGGGTCGTCCTCTTTGGCGGCTTCGAGCCACTGAACCACTAGAGGGCATCGGTCCCGCAGGGCCGGACGGCAAGCTCTGAGCTACCGCCACGCTCTCAATGGCGCCCGGAAGGGGGCGGGGTGGCGACCGCTGTCGCTTTGCAGAGTGTCGGGGATGAGGGAAGGTGTGTGGGGGGGGGGACGGCGAGCGTCATCAGTCTGCGCCACCTGGCTCTCGAGACCCTGGGCTGGGAGAGGGAAGTGAGGTGTAAGGCGTCAGTCGCCCTCTGATGAATTCATTGGTTGTGGAATTGGGATTCCAGGGGAATCTGGCCCTGGAGGGTGGCGCTCGTGCACCCTGACCCTATTTCTCTTGTGCATTGGCGGCTCGGGAGCTGTGACTGTCACTTGTGCACCTTCTGAGGACAGGTGAGTCAGCCCGAGGGTGTAATAGGTGTGTATGTCCAGGGGTGTGTGTGTGTGTGTGTCCGCACTCGGGCACCGAGAGCTCCCTTTGCAAGGGAGAAAGGAAGGGACTTAGTGTAGGAAACATATGGACCGTCGCTCCGGCACGCGTTCTAGTCCAGTGCGGACGATCTTGTTCCCCTATGTGAATCCTCATACCTAGATGACTTTGGAGCGGGAAGTACTGAGTGAGTCAGGGGACGTAAGGAACCTTGTTAGTTTTTAGGAAAAGGATTAAAAAGAAAGAAAACAGGAGTTTGAGTGTGGCCAATGTTGTAAGGTGACATTGCAGAAAATGTCATGTTGATTTGTGTGTGTGTGTGTGTGTGTGTGTGTGTAATACTGGAGATTGAACCCCAGAGGCATTCTACCTTCGAGCTACACCCCAGCCTGCTTTTATTTTTTATTTGGAAACAGGGTCTCGCTATGTTGTTGCAAGTCTCACTACTTGCTGAGGCTCTCCTCGAACCTGCGATCCTCCTTTCTCAGCCTCCCAAGTACAGGGATTACTGGCGTACTCCACCACCCCTCGTCGTTATGTTGATGATTTAAAAATGAAAAGTGTTTTAACAAAAGGATTTAAACCGATTCTTAAGAGCCATTTGTTACCTTGCCAACATAAGAGAGTTACTTGTTTGTCCCTACATCATAATTCTGGTGTGTATGTGTGTGTGTGTGTGTGTGTGTGTGTGTGTGTTTTACTGGGGATTGAATTCAGGGGCATTCTATCTCCCAGCTACATCCCCAGGCCTATTTTATTTTGAAACAGGGTCTCGATAAGTTGCTGAAGCTGGCCAAGAACTGGCAATCCTCCAGTCTCAGCCTCCCAAGTACGGGGATTACAAAGGCGCACCACCAAGCCCAGCTATAATTCTGTTATTTCTAAACTCAGGCTGTATTTGTTTCATGTTTCATTATTCCTTTGAGAGAATGTATTAATTTGAAATTGGACATTGAAAATTAGACATTCTTAATCTCATCCTTCCTGCAGGTCCTGCAGTCAGGCTCCTTCTGTGAACTGGTGATTTACTTTTCACATGAAATCTATTCTCTTTTTCTCTAGTTTCTAATTTTGAATTTGCTGTTGTGAAGACATCTAAGAATTATAAACAAGAGCCCCTCCTGATATTTTGTGATTACTAAGGTAAAATAAAATCAGGCTTTACCTAAAAAATGGTTGATTTTTCTCTCATATTTTATATATAAAAACTTTAATTAAGATTGCTGGTAGTGAATTGCTATATCGTGTCTAAGGCCAACAGTATTGTTACACTGTTATCCTATCATTTGGGAAATTGCATATATTTTGTACTTAGACTAACAGAATCCTAAAGTTAGATAGTTTTCAGATCTTCCACGATCCAAATTCTTTATTAGTTTAGGAAACTAGAGTCCAAGGAGATTATTTCAAGTCACAACATTTGAGTACATTTATAACCATATAAGGCAAGATAAATTTTTTAGTAGTGTCTTTTATGAAGTATGGTTGGCTTCATTTAAAAGTTTTTAAAGAGAACTAAAGAAAAACTTATCTGACATTCAACCGAATTTCATAATCTAGTAGATTTCTATTTTCATATTGCATTCAGTTCTTTGAATATTAATATGGCCAGTAAGTGACACCCTGGAAGAAATAAGTTTATAGGTTAAATATCATAACTATGGAGTTACCTGCTAATTCTTGTAAGAATTAAGAGTTATTAGGGCAGAAAGAAAGAAGTAGAATAACAATGTGAAGTGGCAGAAAGTTAATATATCTAAAGGCATACCTTAAGGTATTAAAAAAATTGAAATCCCTTAACTTTATGCAGACATTAATGATTTAGATGGGCAATTATAGACTTAGTCTTACAAAAAAAAAAAAAGATACAAACCTGATTCACTTGTAGAATTCTCTGAAAAAAGCTAGGAAGAAAGTTTATACATTTTGAAACAAAACAGTAGGCTCTTTAAGCAGTGGTGCAATAGCAGCCAATAATCCGTTTCAACCTGAACCTTTCTCTGGGCTTTAGTTTTTTTTTTTTTTTTTTTTTTTGCGGTACTGGGGATTGAACTCAGGGGTGCTCTACCTCTGAGCTACACCCCCAGCCCTATTTTTTATTCTTTATTTTGAAACTGGGTCTCGCTAAGTTGCGGAGTGCCTCACTAGGTAGCTGAGGCTGGCCTTGAACCCGAATCCTCCGGTCTCAGCCTCCCGAATGCTGGGATTACAAGCGTGCGCCACCACGCCCGGCTGGGCTTTAGTTTTAGAGTAATGAGAAACCGTGTTATGACTGACAGTTTATTGGTGTCAGATACACCACTTCAGTATATCTTTGTTAGGCTTGATATTGTGGGAATAAATAAGATTCAGATTTTTTACAGGACCTGAATGACTCTTGCCTCTAAATTATAGTATGCAAAACACTGTCTCTTTGTTCCTACAGTCTCTTTTATATCTATTTTTCAAATGTCATCTCTTTACATTTTTGTTTTCCACACTGAATATGAGCCTCTTGATCCCATCATTCATTGTGGCCTAGCTTTTTATTCAGTATCTTTGGTTTTAAGCTATAGAAAGTCACATCAGGGAAGCATTAGGTCAGTAGTGGAACTATACTGATTTCCAGTCACAAACTAGAGAAAGAACAAAACAGGACAACCCTTTGTAATGATTTCACTGAAGGACTGAGTATTGTTCCTTAGTATACGCATAATATTGAAGAACATGGATTCTAGAGCCAGACTGCCTGACCTTAAATCTTGTCTTTGCTACTTACCAGCTTTATCTTTTGGTCAAGTTATTTAATCTTCCTAAAATTTCTTCATCCAAAATTTCAATTTCTTCATCTAAGAATGAGGATTATAATAATGTTCCTACCTCATGGGGGTTTGGTGAATATTAAATGTTACTATATGTAAAGTACTTAGAACAAGTTATACAGAAGAGAAGCTATGTAGAAAGC
Source organism: Graphiurus murinus (assembly GCA_004027655.1). Taxonomy (NCBI): domain Eukaryota; kingdom Metazoa; phylum Chordata; class Mammalia; order Rodentia; family Gliridae; genus Graphiurus; species Graphiurus murinus. The sequence continues at coordinate 69,389 of PVLC010003793.1, forward strand.
CATTGTTATTGTATTGCTCTTTATCTACTTACATAACTCTTTTGAGTTCCTGAAGGGAAGAGACCAAATATTATTCATCTTGTTCTATCCCACCTTGGCACAATCTAACAAGTAGAATTACAACAGAAGCTTTTTGAGTAAGGACATTTGATTCTCTTTATTTCTTAATGACCTATTCAGAAATTCACCTTTCCTGTTTTAGAAATGAGAACACAGAGACTCAGCAGTTAGATTATCAAAGATAGTTCAGCTAAGAAACAGATCTAAAGTAAGGTGATGGAGTAATAGTGTTCTCTCCTTTACCCCAGGTATGAGGAATAGGCTGGATCACTTGTATAAACTTTGGTTGATTGGTAGTCATTTCCTGAAGCCCTATGTTGAAAAGAATGTCAAAGCTACTGCAAGAAAGAGTATTTATTTAATGAGCAATGGCTACAGGGTATGGGACAATATCAGGATAGTACCACTTTCCTCACTGTACTAACACTATTCTAAAAACATTTAAATTCTATTTTTTTTAAATGCTATTTGCATTTTTCTTTCTATAACTTAGGAGATAGAATTAGCTCTCAACAATGGGAAGAACCTACATCGTAGAAGAGACTGTTGGCCAGTATCTTTCAAACATTAATCTCCAAGGAAAAGCTTTTGTCTCTGGTCTTTTGATAGGACAGGTATGTACATTTATTGATACAACAAATTACCTGTTTAAGTTAAATATGCTATTTAACCCTAACCTTGAGGTTGGGAGAATGGAAGGATATGATGTAGAAGAAATAAATCTAGACTGGATCTTTGAAGATTTAGCCCAGGTTTGCTTAAGTCAGGCACATTCCCTTTTGACATTTGAAACTTGGCTGTCTAGTATTCCCTAAATTTATCAGTAGATAGTGAAAATTAGTTTCCATGAATACAGATTACATTATAATAGGAATATTAACAATTTAACCTACTACAAATATTAGTTAGGTTTTGCATGTCATAAGAACTCTAATAAGCTTTTGTAATTTGTTTTTGAAGTGTTCTTCACAAAAGGATTATGTGATTCTTGCCACTAGAACACCACCCAAAGAGGAGCAAAATGAGAACCTCAAACATCCCAAAGCTAAGTGGGATAATTTGGATGAAGAATGGGCTGCAGAACATGCCAGCCAGGTAATGTTGTCTATTTATGTAGTTATGTTTGTATTTATTTGAGTAACATGAAAAAACACTTTGTTCTCAGGTTATTAGACTAGGATTTCAGAGTACTCATTCTTAAAGAGCTGTCAATGGTTGGATTCCAAGCAGCTTAACAAGATGGCTCTGAACTTGGAGGATGAATAGGACCTTGCCAATAGAAGGCAGAGAGCACACTGACTAGAGCAAGGTAAATATGGATAAATGACACACAGGTGTGAAATTAAAAGGTATGTTAGATTAGTAAACAGGTATAGTTGAAACATGAAGTTTGTAGGAGAATGCCATTAGTTAGAAGACTTGAAGGGCCCAGTGTATAGATGGCTTTTGAGTGGTATCCTAAGGAATGTATTTGATAAATAATAGTTCCATGGTAAACTTTCACAGATCCTTATTTTGAAAAGGGGATAACGTGATTGGTTTACCAGTAATTGAGAAGGTACCTTTGATACCTTAGACTATTATACAGAGAGGAGATCCTGGAAACGAAACAGAAAATGTGTAGTTCTGGCAATAGTCCAATACATGATACGCATGATGATGTCAGTTTACACTGGATTCTGGGCTGTATGGGGGCAAGAGTCACATCAGTTTATTTATGGCTATGTCCTGAGTGCCTAGCCCAGTATTCCCATAGTTTATAATGGGAGCTCCAAAAGACTGCATAAATGAATGTCTGAGTAATCTTAGAGTAGACTAGAACTTCACTGCCAAATGATTTCAGAGAAAGAGCTAGAATCAAGAGTTAGTGACCAAGTAGATTGGGAGAGATAGGAGGACAGTGCTACCATTATAAGAGGAAGAAACAGATTTAGGGCTGGGTGAGAGGGAACAATGAGTAATTCATGTAAAAGTACTGAATAAATTATACCATTTAAGAGAGAATATCAAATTAAGATAAAAGTAGAATTACTGTACTTCCTACTCCAGTCAAATTTAAATCCTTTAAACACATAAATGTGTTCCTTTGTGTGTATGGACACACACAGACCTGCATATGTTTTTATGATGGGGGAATAGCATGTAGTTATAAAAAACAAATCTGAAATATTTGATGCTATCTTCTAAAGAAATATCTGATATTTTAAAGTTAAATTCCCAAAGGTTTATAAATAACTTTCTACTCTTAATTTTGCTTTTGGTTTCCTATAGAATTTTATAGGGCATATGTATATACATATGTAAACACATATATATAGAGAGAGAGGATGTGAATAAATTTATATAGCAAATTGGATTAACCTTTTTACCTCTAGAAAGAAATGGTTAATTTATTGATGATATCCAAAAGATATGCAGATCTCTCATGCTAAATATGAAAACTGTCAAATTTGTGGTTCTATAGTAAGTAGAATTTATGAAATCTGAGGGAACCATTAGCAGATATAGTACAAATTTAATAGAGATTAGATTGTAATATCTAACACTTTATGATCATTTGCTTATACATTAAGCACACAAAAACTAACCAGAGAATTCTTATCTCTGAATATAGATGGCAAAGAAAAATACATGTGACATTAAGACCTAGCCACAATCATGGAGAAAGACTGAAATACCAGTATAGTACAACATGTGTATTTTATTTTGCTGATAATGGGAGGCCATTGAAAAAAAATTTCACAAGTTAGTCTTTCATCTTTATATGAAAGGTGCTTATGTATTGATGCAGCTAAAGGATGTTGTTATCAAATGATTTTATTTATAAAGCAATTTTAACGTGAAAAGTTGAGAGCATTCTTGGAAGACTATATATAATGAATGATACCTTATTTATTTCTGTTATCATGTTCCTGACTATTTTAACTAGTTTTTCATCTGTCCCACCTTGGTCCTGAGTATGTAGTTGGTACTTGATAGATATTTGCTGATTTAATAGTCAGCATTTCTAGTAGAAAGGACTGCGTATGCTTATGATTGCTAATACTATATTTTTACTTTTAGGTGTCCAGAATGCTACCAGGGGGGCTTTTAGTTCTTGGAATATTTATTGTTACAACTTTAGAACTGGCAAATGAGTTTCAAAATACACTGCGCAGAGTAAGTCTGATATAATAAAAATTCTTAATAAGTCAGTTTCATATTATTTTAATTAGTTTTATGTATATATAATTACCCTATTTATTATGACCCTGTTCCATAATTCTTTATGCTAGGATTATTTTGAAACAGGCATTTCTATTCAAGTGCTTGAATATTTGAGTGCAATAAATGTAAAATGTTTTCAATCAATGCTACATATTTTAAAATCGTCTTTATTTTAAAGACAATTTCTTAATATTATGAAACAAGTCATAATAGTGTAGCAATTTTTCTTTGCAATAGCGGTTTTCTGCTAGACCTATTTAGTACCAAGTGATTGCTATAATGTGAAGTCATTCTGTTTATTTCTCTTTAAGATCCTGAGATTAAAACATAAACAACAATCCAATGCTTTTTCTTTATTCCTGGACAGAGTGTATATACTATGTTTTTTGTTTTGTTTTGTTTTATTCCTATATCAGAGAATCGAGTTAATATGAATGTCCCAAATGATTTTCTCTTAAAGCCAAACCTAAAGCAAACTCTTTTTAGACAGCTTTCATCTCTGTTAGTATTCAGGATCCAAATGATCCACCACACGGGTATTTCATACCCCAAGAAAGAAGGGAACCTTATACTCTTCAAAAGCACAGAAACCCCAACAGGTTTCTCCAGGAATTTTTTTTTTTTTTTTTGGTTAAAAAATGTGCAGCTTAGATCCCTAGATGCTCAGATTCTTCAAGTTTTGTGACGTCTCCTATCAGATGACCCACTCTAATGCTCTTCTGTCTTTGATATTTGTGTTTAAGAGAGTAAGAGGAGAAAATGAAAGCAGAGATATGTCCTTCCCTGGCAAGTTTTTCAGATTACTGCCATCTTTCCCATTTTAAGTAAATTTACAGCTTTCTCCTTTGTTCACTGTCTTCGGCAGTTTGAAATATCATTTAAACTGCATTTATTAGTAGCATTGTTTGTACAGCCTTCTATGGCTGGTACTGAGTTGAGCAGAGGGAATGTGTACTCAGTGCTAGAGAGATTCCGTTAGCTCTTTTATTTTGCTCTTGTATCTTTTGTTCATAAGAAGAGATTAGACTTTAGAAATGCTGTATCTCAGAAATTGTTGAGTTTCAGCTATCTAACTTTGTTTCTATTACCCTACATTGAGAGATACTAGAAGGAATAGCCTTATAATATGTTTATGTCCTTCATAGTGTGTATTATATAATATTATGTTTCTGTGAAAAGTTTCTTTTCATGTCATCAAGACAGTTGTGCCTCTTTTGATCAGCTTATGGATCATCTGAATTAGATAATAGATTAGATTTTCTCTGCACATTACTGTTAGAAAGCTTAAAGCCGCACTTATGACACCCTCACTCCATATCAAGCATGCATTTTATAATTCGTATTTCTTATACAGATTTATGTCACTATTCTAATTTTTTCACTTTTAATTTGTTATTGCTCTATTTTCATGCCTTATATATTAACATAAGTCTTCAGTGACATTAAATAAGAAATGCAAAATAGGTAACATACTCTATTTTTATAGTTAAAATCAATTATTATTTCTTATTCTAATTAAAATAAAGTCTCTTCTACATTTCAAGTAAATTCTACTTGTCTCAAATTAATTTTTCATGTCCAGTTTATTTTGAACTTCAATTTTTTTTGTAAATCCTTAAAAGTGGAGTCAGAATCGTTAATCATATATCAGTTTTACTCTTTGTTTAGAAGAATAATTTGAAAGACTCATAGAATTTTAAAGCTTAAGGTTACCTTTTCCCTCCCTGTTTTTATTTTCACTTTTGTATTCAATTAATGTGTATTTTTCTGTCTTTCAGCTAGTATTTGCTGTGGAAAAGTCTATGAACAGGAAGAGACTATGGAATTTCACAGAGGAGGAAGTCTCAGAACGAGTGATACTTCACATTTGCTCTTCTACAAAAAAGTATCTTTTATTTAGGTGTTTATAGTATGTAGTACCAAAATAAGACTTTTATGAGTATTTTTTTCTTAAACATTTATTTAAATCATTTTTTAAAAATAGGCATAGTTTGTTTTCCTGTAAATAGTACATAATTAGGGCTGCCAGCACCAATCACAGTATTATTAATGATTGTTAATCATGTCCCAGGGCTATAAGAGTTTGAGAGACATAGCAAGAACTTTCAGGATACTGAACTCTTTACCAGCTGTCTACCCCTCGTACACCCAAGCATAGTGGTAAATTTTAAAGAGAAATAAATGCCAACTGACAACTTAGGCAAAGTAATGTTTTTATTATCTTAAACTTTTCACCTTCAGTTCCCAAAGATAAAATGTGCAATTCAAAGCTCAGGTGCACTGAGCTGAACAGTATAGGACATCCAAGAAATTCTTACGCCTTTGGCCAAGACAAAGTGACACCAAAAACCAGCTACAGGGCCTGTGTAAAGTCTCCAGCTGCCAGGACAAAGGTATCACCAAGCAAGAAGTAGCCTCATGGAAGGAGCGCTGCCATCCAAGGGCCCAATAAATTAGGACTTTCAATAAATAAAATTTTTTAAAAATGGCCATTCCTAGAGAAGATTCACTTTTAACTTACTTGGTATTTTACTGGAAAGTTCCATATACAGACCCTTTAGCCTAATAAACATTCTCAAGTTTGACCCCAGCCAAAACAGCAGTCTCTTTTGTTTTGCAGGGTTTATTTGAGGAAAATTTCACAAGTGCTTCCACTATATTTATTGCAATAAGCAATATTTTTTAACAGAAATAAATTGTTTTCAAGTACCATAGGTACTATAGTTAGAATTTAGGTGTGTGTGTGTGTGTGTGTGTGTGTGTGTGTGTGTGTGTGTACACGAAGATAGTTATATACATACATATATAACTATACATTTATGCATTTATCTTTGTGAAAGTATCATTTTTGTAAGAATTCATTGTATCTCTTATTTGTGATGGTTTATATCTGTTAATTATCAAGAATTACTCCTTTTTTGGGTAAATCTGTCCTTAATTAGTAAAGACTATCTTGTCGAACCTATGATGTCCATGATCCAAAGGTAAGAAAAATTACCCTTTAAAGATTTTTCCATTTTATAGACTACTTTTAAATTTAAATTTGGTATCTTTATGATGTCTTTATTGACACATGTATTTTACCTACAGCATACTTAATGTTTTTTCACTTTCTCCTCTGCTAAAGAGTTCAGCAAGACCAGCCGAATGGAAGTACCAAAGCAGATTATCTACCTCCTGGTTTTCTCTTGAGTGTACAGTTCACATTAATATTCACATTCCACTTTCTTCTACTTCTATCAGCTATACACTGGAAAAAAATACAAAGGTATCAGGGAAAAATAAATTTTCTGTAGTGTTTGCTGAGTGGATAATAAGCTATTCTGATTGTCTATGTCATTCATTTTATAATCCTTGAAAATTGCACTGTATTTATAATAATGATCGTGCTGTATCAGTAACTAATTCCAGATTCACTGGAACAGTGTCATAATATTACTAATATATTTGGCATTATACGTACTTAATAAATACTCATTAACATAAGTGAAATGTAACCATGTAAATAGCTATACTGTTTGGTCTTACAGCTTTTTCTTGGTTATTTGCTTTGTCTTTCCTTATCTAGTCCTTTTTTGTATTTCTATGTTACTCTCATGTATGTTCACTTTTCTTTCTTTTTTTTTCACATTAAAAAAGGCAAATGGAACTTGCTTATATTTTCCTCTTTAATGCTGCTTTAGATTATTTGTTTGAAATTTTTCTCAACTTTTTTTAAGATAATGAATTTCATTTTTCTAAGACTCTAGAGTCTGTTATGTAAATGTTAGTTTAAGATAAAGATCAGGAAACAATATTTTTTTTTTTTTCTTTTTTTTTTTTTTTTGCGGTACTGGGGAGTGAACTCAGGGGCATTCTACCTCCGAGCTACACCCCCAGCCCTATTTTTTATACTTTATTTTGAAACCGGGTCTCGCTAAGTTGCAGAGTGCCTCACTAGGCAGCTGAGGCTGGCCGCGAACCCGGATCCTCCAGTCTCAGCCTCCCGAATGCTGGGATTACAAGCGTGCGCCACCACGCCCGGCATCAGGAAACAATATTAAAGATGGATAAGTGCCAGAAATTTAGGGTATAGTTTTTGTTTTTTTTTTAATTTATGACACTGGACTTAATACTCCATTACTGATACTTAGGGATTTTCGAAATTTCATTGTGTTCAGTAGAAAAGGGTGAAGTCTAAGAAGTTTCAGACAACATTCTATCTGAAAGATATTCATGTTGTGTTTCTTTTAAGAATGGACTTACACGCTGGGCCAAGCAAATAGAAAATGGTGTTTATTTGATTAATGGACAAGTTAAAGATGAAGATTGTGACCTATTAGAAGGACAGGTGAGCTAAGAAAAAAATCATCTTATGAAATAATTTGTGCTTAAGGAAAAATAGTGATTTGTCATTAGTCATTGCCTTCATGACAACAAGCTTCATCTACTCATTTCTAAAGTCTTTTAAAGTAAAGGGCAGGTGTTTTATCAGAAATGATGGGAGGAGATGACTTCTGATGCCATTGGGATCCTGAAGCCTGTGTTAGTGTCATCTGAATTCCATCTCATTTCGAAATTGTAAACTGCTTACTTAAAACTAAAGTTCCACCAGGCACAGTGGCCCCTGTGATCCTAGTACTTGAGAGGCTGAGACAGGAGGGTCACAGGTTCAAGGATAGCATGTAATAACTTAGGGAGACCCTTTTTTTTTTTAAATTTAAAAGGGCTGGGGTTGTAGCTCAGAAGTAGAGTGCCCTTGGGTTCAATTCCTAGTACCACCTAAGTAAATAAAGAAATAAAAATAAAGGTCCCATGTTGTTCTACCAGAATAACAATTTATAAGCAAACTATGGCCATGTTATGGGTCTACAGAGGATTCAAAATAGTTTTTTTTGTGTGTATGTGTGTGTGTGTGTGGTACTGAGGATGGAATCCAGGGGCATTCTACTTCCTCCGGGCTACACCCCCAGCCCTATTTTATAATTTATTTGGAAACAGGGTCTCACTAAGTTTCTCAGAGCCTCACTAAGTTGCTGAGGCTGGCTTCGAACCTGTGATCCTCCTGTCTCAACCTCCCAAGTACTAGGATTACAAGCATGCGCCACCCCACCCGGCTGCTGATCTCCTTCTTTAGAGCAGGGTTAGCAAACTTTGTGTAAAAGGTCAAGTAGTAAATATTTTATATATTGCAGGCCATATTGTCTTATTATAACTATTCATCTCTGCTGTTGTCATGTGAAAGAAGCCTAATGTAAACGAATGCTCACGGTTGTGTTCCAGTAAAACATTATTTAGAGACAGGTGGCAGTGTGGATTTGACCTACACGCAGTCATTTATGAATGACTTGTTCTAGAGAAATTTGAGTTGGGAATAGTTTTTAAGAGTATCCATTGAAGCCAGGCTGGTGGTGCAAGCTTGTTCTCCCACTACTTGGGAGGCTGAGACAGGAGAATCCGGATTCGTGGTCAGCCTCAACTACTTAGTGCTTGTAATCCCAGTACCTGGGAGGCTGAGACTAGAGGATTTGGGTTTGCGACCAGCCTCAGCTACTTAGTGAGGCCCTCCGCAACTTAGTGAGACCCTGTTTCAAAATAAAGAATAAAAAATAGGACTGGCGGTATAGCTCGGAGGTAGAATGCCCCTGGTTCAATTCCCAGTACTGCAAAAAAAAGTATGTATTGATTGATATGGAATACATAAAGTAGCATATTTTAAACATCTAAGTTAAATTAAGTAATAAGACTTGTTTTTCTTCTCAATTACTTAGTACATCTAGGATAGTTCCTAAATTGTCCTTTCTGTTCCAGGTATAATCTCAATAGTTTGACTTTTTAACTTCTTTGTTTTTTGTTTTTATTTTTTTTTAAGAAAAAATATTATAGAGGAAATACTCAAGCAACTAGTCATTCTTTTGATGTGCGAGTTCTAACACAGTTGGTGAGTATTTTTAAAATAGCTCTTATTGAAAATGCATTATTTTGAGCTGGACGTGGTGACACATGCTTGTAATTCTAGTACTTGGGAGGCTGAGACAGGAGGATCACAGATTTGCAGCCAGCCTCAGCTACTTACTGAGGCCCTCTGCAACTTAGTGAAACCCTATTTCAAAATAAAGAATGAAAAATAGGGCTGGGGATGTATCTTGAAAGTAGAATGGCCCTGGGTTTAATCCCCAGTAACACACATGTGGACTACCTTCCATATTGCTACTTGTCCCTGTATATAATCTTGTATTATACTTTCTGAATCACACTTTACATTCATTCACTTGTAGTACTTTTTTTCGGAAAGTATTTATAAAATGCTGATACTGATATTGTTACTCTCCTTGCTCAAATTCCTCAATTGCTCTGTATTGACTAGTTAGTAAAGACTAATTCAGGACTCTTCATAGTCTCAGCATACCTTTTCATTGTTATTTTCTAACTCTTACTCTTCTGAATGTTTGTTTGCTGTGCCTTTAAAATTCTATGTATTTTCTGAACCAAGTATCTTGCCAGTGCCATCTTTCCCCTATTGCCCAAACAATCAAAATCCTATCTATATTTTAAGATCTAGCCTAAAATGCCACTGCTTCTGTCAGGTTTACTATGGTCACCAAAGCCCAAAATACATTATCAATATAATAGAAGTTCCTTCACTTATGACCAAGGTAAATTTCTCAAAGACTTTTTGGAAGCCAATTTTTTCCTTAGTCTAGGTAACCAAGAAAATTCGAAGAACCCAGCTACATTTTCACCAAAAAAGGAATGAGTCCATCCTTATATCCTTTAGAACTTTTTTCCTTGATGTGTATAGTCTTTTATAAATAGCTTAGTCTGTGTTGAAAAGCAATGCCCTAACTGCTACATATAACATATTAGAAATGTGGAATGTGTGATAAAAGACATTGTAAATTATATATTAAATATGAAAAGGGTCATTATTTTTCAAAATATAGTAGTTTCATTTATAGTAAAGACATGTGGATTGGGTGAGGAAAGTCCATTGCTCTCCTCCACCGTCACCTCATTGGTACATTAATAAGCTGTACAAGTATCATATGAAGTTTATTCCATATATACTATAAGGATTGTCACTTGCTGCTTTGTCCCATGATAAACATTTTTTGAGTGGACTAGGGACCTTTATTTGATCTGTGACAATATTTTTATTGACAATGATTAAGTTTGAATTAAAAAATAAAACTAGCTTTTGTCTGAATTACATTAAACATTGACCATTGCTCAAAATTTTAGTAGCTATATATTTAAATTCCTTATATTTTTTTCATCATTTTTCTTCATTGCTTCTTGATTACATAGGCTTATATATACATGGCTTTTTTTTTTTAATTGGTGCATTGTAATCATACATCTTGATGCAGTTCAGGGCGCTAGAGGCGTACATGCACACAGCACTTGTTGAGCCCTCCCCAGGTCCCCCCTTCCCCGCTTAACACAGTGATTGGCAAATGTTGTATATGTATCATGTCCATTGCAGTGTTTCCCTCTTCAAGTCTTCCTCCCCCTTCCCACTTCCCTCAGTTAAGTCTCCTCCCTCACTTCACTAAGGTTTCTCCTCCTTTTTCTGGAATCCCTTCTGTGTCCCAATTTCTCCCTAACTACTACATATGAGGGAAAACATCCAACCTTTCACTTTTTGTGACTGACTAATCTCACCTAGCATAATATTCTCCAGTTCCATCCATTTCCCTGCAAATGACATAATTTTGTTCTTCATGACTAAGTAGAATTCCATTGTATGTATATCCCATAATTTTGTTATCCATTCATCTGTTGATGGACACCTGGACTGGTTCCATAGTTTGGCAATTATGAATTGTGCTGCTATAAACATAGATATGCATGCATTACTAGGGTAGCTGGTTTCAGTTCCTTTGGGAGATGCCCTGGAGTGGTATAGCTGGGTCATATGCTAAGTTCATCCCCATTCTTCTGGAGACCCTCCACCCTGTTTTCCAAAGTGGTTGCACTAATTTGCAATCCCACCAACAATGTATCAGAGTTCTTACTTCTCCACATCCTCACCAGCACTTCTTATTGTTTTTGTTTTTAATGATTGCCATTCTAATTGGGGGTAGGTGAGATCTCAGAGTAATTTTGATTTGTATCTCATGTTACTAGTGATGTTGAATATTTTTTCATATATTTATAGGCCGTTTGTATTTCTTTTTTTGCAAAGTGTCTTCTTAGTTCATTTACTCATTTTTTGGTTGGATTATTTGTTTTTTTGCCGGTGAGTTTCTTAAGTTCTTTGTATACTCTAAATATTAGTCCTCTGTCTCAAAAGTAGCTGGCAAAGATCTTCTCCCATTGTGTCATCTCTCTCTCTCTTGAAGTTCTTAGTAGTTTCCTTTGCTGTACAGAAGCTCTTCAGTTGAATACAGTCCCACATAGTATTCCTTTTTTTAAATTATTTCTTGTGCCTCTGAGGTTTTATTGAGAAAGTTTTTACCCATGCCTATATTTTGGAGTGTTGGTCCTATGTCCTCTTCAAGTAACTGCCAAGTGTAATTTCCAACTCTTTGATCCATCTTGAGTTGACATTTGTGCATGGTGAGAAGGTGAAAAAGTAAGAACTACCTATGAATAATCTGTTTTGTACATGGCATTTTTCACAAGTTTTGAGATTTGCCTTTTGTTTACTGAATGGACCCTATTGATCCAAATGTACTTAGAATGTAAATTATTTTTATCATGTCCAGTTTTTTGTTTTATTTTTTGTCACAATTTTTATTACCATTTGATGATAGGCCTTTAGTAGTACTTTCAGTGCTCTTTTCTGGGGGGAGTACTGGGTATTGAACCCAGAGGCATTCTACCTCCGAGCTATTCCTCCAGCTCTATTTTATTCTTTATTTTGAAACAGGGCCTCACTAAATTGCAGAGGACCTCACAAGCTGCTGAGTCTGGCTTTGAACTTGCAATTCTCTTGTCTCAGCCTCCCAAGAACTGGGATTTCAAGCATGTGCCACCTTGCCTGGCTTTTGTGCTCTCTTTGTTTTGGCATTTATAAAGATGATAATGTTAAAATAATATCTGTGAAACACCTGAAAATCTAGCCAGAGTGAACATTCCTTAGACTAAAGAAGATGGGACTATGAGATAAAAATGACAACCATTTCGTCCATTTGAAACCATCTATATAATTCCAGTGATAGTCATAATTGATGTTTGTTTTTGCCTAAACAAAGCATAGCATTACTTTTTGCATATAGAGGTAATGAGTTGAGCCGGACATGGTGTCTCACGCTTGTAATCCCAGCATTTGGGAGGCTGAGACCGGAGGATCCAAGTTCGCCGCCAGTCTCAGCTACCTAGTGAGGCACTCCACAACTTAGTGAGACCCTGTTTCAAAATAAAGAAAAAAAAAATAGGGCTGGGGGTATAGCTCTGAGGTAGAATGCCCCTGAGTTCAATCCCCAGTACTGAAAAAAAAAAAAAGAAGTAATGAGTTGAAAGTGTGTAAGTAAATGTGAGTCCATGCATTGCTTGTAATTTTACATGATTATTGCAGCCTACTTTGTGTTCTTATTTTATGTATTTCTTGTATAACATATCTTCTCTTAATATTATGTTTTTCTTCTTCATAGTACTTATTTGAATAATCTGCAAATAATATATTTTTAATGTCTATATTGAATGAATATTGGTATTTTAGATGTTTTTTAATGAGAGGACATTTACCTATAGTTGGGTTTAATTTCAATCTATATTCAAAATGCTCTGAAAGTAATACATAATTTATAAAGAGAAATATGAAGACCCTTTAGTAATTTATGGAGAATGTTTTCGAACACTTGACTTAGTAAAAAATTCTTTCTTTCCCCATGAAATATATTATGTAATGTTTAATTGCTGCCTGTAACTGATAATTGCTCGCTCTTAGGACTGAAGCAGATTTTGTTTTCCAGCTACAGAATTCAGAGCACAGATCCACAGCTACTGTCCAGATCTGCAGCGGTTCTGTAAACCTTAAGGGTGCTGTGAAATGCAGAGCTTATATTCACAACAACAAACCCAAAGCTAAGGATGCAGTGCAGGTACAAAAGCAAATAACGGTCTGTAGAAAGTGGAAGCAAGTTAATATAACTATTGAGGAATCCTAAAATTTTGGTCTTCTAACCTTAGGTTTTATAATTATTAATCTGATTTTAAGCCGGGTGTGGTGGCGCATGCTTGTAATCCCAGCATTCGGGAGGCTGAGACCGGAGGATCCAGGTTCGCGGCCAGCCTCAGCTCCCTAGTGAGGCATTCCACAACTTAGTGAGACCCGGTTTCAAATAAAGAATAAAAAAATAGGGCTGGGGGTTTGGCTCAGAGGTAGAACGCCCCTGAGTTCAATCCCTAGTACCGCAAAAAAAAAAAAAAATCTGATTTTAATTTGTGAAGCCTTGATATATTGGTAAGGCCAAATATATGATGTAATTGGTTCCAAGACTTTCATATGTAGACTATTTTATGCTTCTTTTAAAGTTGTTATACAGGTTTAGTCAGTATTCCACAGTCGTGACATAATAGTGTATTTTAAATAATTTCTTTTGAGGGAAATTGAATTTTTTTTTTAAACAGGAAAAGTATTCATAGGGAGAATATTAGGTGTACTGCTCTGTGCTTCAGAAATTTAAAAGAATGGTGATTGGCATTTATGTCATAGTTAGACATCTCCTAATTTGGAATACTGCAAGATTTATTTAGGTACAAAATTTTATTTGTTTATTGGTTTTAATTTCTATTTAGATGAGGTCTAGTCAAATTTGTCATTAAACTATAAATGTGTTAATAAGCATGATTAATAAATGGAAATAACAAATGTACTGAAGTGTTAGTTATTTAGTGGAAATGATTATACTGGGAAGCAGATTATATAGGGGTTTTTGATAATAAAATAATACAAACCTAAAGTATTTTATTTCTTGTTTTTGCTTACCACCCCCATAGGCAGTGAAGAGAGATATATTGAACACAGTTGCTGATCGTTGTGAAATACTATTTGAGGATCTGCTTTTGAATGAAAGTCCAGAAAGAAAAGTTATGAGTATAAAATAAGTGCTATTTTTTGCATGTGTTCATTCTAATACAGCAAGATGCTACGTAGCTATGTCGTATTTTACTTTTAGTATTGAAGGGCATTTTTTTGGTTGCAACTGCTCCCAAATTATTTGTGAACAATTTATAATAGCAGATATATCAACATTTAACAGTTTCAGGAAGGATTTTTTTTTTTTAAATTGATTCGGAGTGAACTTTCCCAGCCAGAATAGTAAACTTGTGTTAATACTTTAAAGTTAATGTTTTTTTTTATTGTCTGAGTTTTAGAAGAACTTAGCTATAATCAAAATAGTAGCTTACATATTAGTGAATATTATATAATTGATTTTGATAGGTACTCTTATAGCCATCTTTGAAGTTTTAATTTAATCTTTTTCAAGTATTAGTGGCTCAGTAAAATAATATAAATTGAATTTCAATGCATAGTTAATATACTGCAATACAAATTGCAGTAGTGCAACTTTACCACTAGGAGGCAGTCTGGTCAAAGAGTAAAATTACTTGCCCACTTCTATGTGAACAAGGTAAGACAGAATCTAGAAGGAACACACAAAGTCCTGACATTTCCCATGGCGCTTAAGGCATTGTTCATCTTCTCTTTGTAGTTATGCAAAGCTACTACTAGTTTCTTGATGAGAAATATGCGTTAGTATTCAAGGGAGCCCTACCTTTCTACTCGATCTTTACATTGATAGTTTGTTTAATCATCTCTGTTGCTGACAGAAATCATTCTTTACACAATATTCCTATTTTTCTGATGGTTCATTTGAATCAGAGTGTTTAATTTAACAGTATTTAATGTGTTTATCTGAGCCAGTGACTCTTTTTGTTAGAAATTGGAGAAGTATATTGTAATTTTTAAGTATCCAAAGAAAAATGAAGTAGTTATTTATTCTTTATATGGATTCAGATGTTATCCCTGATTGTTTACAAAGATGCATTACAAGTAAAACAAAAAAATAAATTAAATAATGAGGCGTATGGAGGATGAAAAAGAAAGCAAGGTGGGGTTGGTAGTGAGATTGGTACAGAGTGTATGCCTTGGTATGCTCAACATGCTTGACATTGGGCTGTATCTACTAAGTTGAAGTCAGCAGTGACAGTAATACAAAGATGTGCACTGTCATGTCTTGTGTACCTGATGAAGACAGGCCCCTAAGTTGACTCCATATATGTACGGATAAGAGAAAAGTCAGTTTACTATGAAATTTACAGTGCTGCTAAAGTTAAAGACAAATAAGAAGGAAACAATTTGTAGACCAGGCACAATTCCCTCTTGAGCATTCCATCATAGGACAGTGGGTCATAAAAGAATGTGTAATCAACAACCTCCTTACGTTGAAGGCAAAGATAAGTTTATAAGTTTAAGGAACATAAGGAGTATTATTTAAAACCTTTATATAGGTCAGAGGTGCAAAGATAAGTTTATAAGTTTAAGGAACATAAGGAGTATTATTTAAAACCTTTATATAGGTCAGAGGTTAAGTAGAATCAATAAGAGCAATTTTGTGCCATGTCAGTTAGAAAATGAAAAAGCATTGTCATATCAAGCTTCATTTTTATTGGATGTTTTCATATATTCCTAAAATGTGTATTTATCGATACCAAAGACAAACCTATCTAAATACTGATAATGTTCCCTCTTAACAGATTCTGAAAAAGAGTTCCACATTCTCCCTCACCGAGTTTTTGTCCCCATTCCTGGATCCACTGTAATGTTATGTGACTATAAATTTGGCGATGAATCATCTGAAGAAATCAGAGACCATTTTATAGAGATGTTAGATCACACGATTCAAATAGAAGATTTGGAAATTGCAGAGGAGATAAACACAGGTAATTAAGAACCTGATTAGACTGTAGCTAAGATTACTATGAAATGTCTAGTTTAAATTCCATGTCTTTTCCCCCACATCCTCCCCAGCGTTTATTATTGTTTGTTTTCTTGATTATTGCCATTCTAACTGGAGTTATTTACCCTGTTTTCCAGTTAAGAGAATATAGGCTCAGGAGGGTTAAGTAACTTCAGAGTTACACTGCTTTAGTCTGGTAGTTTGGTTTCCATTCTTTTGGGTAGATACCCAGAAGTGGTATTGCTGGATCATATGGTAGGTTCATTCCCATTTGTCTGAGGATCCTCCATACTGTTTTCAATGTATTAGGGTTCCCACTTCTCCACACCCTCGCCAACATTTGTTGTTGTCTGTTGTTTTAGTGATTGCCTTTCTAATTGGGGTTAGGTGAAATCTCAGGGTAGTTTTGATTTGCATCTCTTTGATTGCTAATGATGTTGAACATTTCCTCATACATTTATTGGCCATTTGTATTTCTTCTTTTGTGAAGTGTCTATTTAGATCACTTGCCCATTTTTTGATTCGGCTATTTATTTTCTTAGTGGTGGGTTTCCTGAGTTCTATGTATATTCTAGATATTAGTCTTCTATTGGAGGAGTAGTTGGCAAAAATTCTCTCCCTCTCTGTGGGCTCTCTATTGAGGTTCTTGATAGTTTCCTTTGCTGCACAGAAGCTCTTCAGTTTAATACAATCCCACATACTGATCTTCTTTTGAATTACTTGGGTCTTGTTGAGAAAGATTTTTCCCTGTGCTTATGTGTTGAAGTGTTGGACCTATGCCCTCTTCAAGTAGCTGCAAGGTCTCTGGCCTGACTTTCAGATCTTTGATCAATATTTAATTGACTCTTGTGCAGGGTGAGAAAGGGGTTTATTTCCATTTTTCTGAATATGGTTAGCCACTTATGCCAACACCATTTGTTGAAGAGACAATCTTTTTTCCAGTGTATGGTTTGACTCCTTTGTCAAAAATCAATTGACTGTAAGTGTGTGGATTTGTTTCTGAGTTTTCTATTGTGCTCCATTGGTCTATGTGTCTGATTTTGTACCAATACCATGCTGTTTTTATTACTGTGGCTTTGTAGAATAGTTTGAAGTCAGGTATTATGATGCCTCCTACATGTTTCTGGTTGCTGAGAACTACTATAGCTATTCTGGGTTTTTTGTTCCTCCAAATGAATTTAGGACTGATTTTTCTATGTCTGTAAAGAATAACCTTGGTAATTTAATTGGTATCGCATTGAATCTGTAGATCACTTTGGGGAGAGTGGCCATTTTGATGATTTTATTCTGCCTATCCGAGAGCATAGAAGGTCTTTCCGTCTTCTAAGGTCTTCTTTGATTTCTTTTTTTCAATGATTCATAGTTTTCCTTGTAGAGGTCTTTTACCTCCTTGGTTAGGTTTATTCCTCAATATTTTATTTTTCGGGACGATATCATGATTGGGATTGTTTTCTGGATTTCTTTTTCAGGAGATTTATGGTTGGCATATAGGAAAGCTTCTGATTTTCTAAGATTGATTTTCTATCCAAACACTTTGCTGAATTTGTTGATCAGTTCTATATAAGCCTTTTGGTTGAGTTTGTTGGGTCTTAGTATCATGTCATCTGCAAATAGGTATAGTTTTAGTTCTTCTTTTCCTATTTGTACTCCTTTTGTTTCCTTCTCTTGCCTTATTGCTCTAGCTAGAATCTCATGTACTATATTAAACAAAAGTGGTGATAATGGACATCCTTGTCTTGTTCCTATTTTTAGTGGAACTCTCGCAGTTTTCCCCTATTTAATATGATGTTGGCTATTGTCATCTTTTTTTTCAGTCTGAAAAAATTTTCAACTTCATTAAATTTTCTGATAGTTCTGATAGTTCTGTTCTATACTGTTCTTTTATTACTTTACATACTTGTAGTTCTTTAAATTATCAATTGAATGTTTGATGTTGATCTTTCACATTAGCATGTAAGATCTTTGAGGATAAATAAGTAAAAAATTTATATCTCTAGCTGAACTCTATGCCTAAAACATGATAGGTGTGCATAACTATTTATTATTGGTTGATACATATTGAATAAATAATTTTTAGGAAACCATAGCACTTTTTTATGCTTATTTTATGATTAAAAAATTATAAGCTCATGCCTCGCCAGATGTAAGTTTTTGTGTGTGTGTGTGTGGTGCTGGGGACTGAACCCTGAGGCATTCTACCTCTGAGCTACAATCCCAGCCCTGTTTTATTTTTTATTTGGAAACAGAGTCTCATTAAGTTGCAGAGGGCCTCCCTACATTGCTGAGACTGACTCCAAACTCCAAACCTGTGATCCTCCTGTCTCAGCCTCCCAAGTGCTGGGATTACAGGCATGTGCCACCATTCCCAGCTCATACATAAGATTATTAAGTTTTGTGTAGTATGCTACACTGAACATGATCAGGGTTTAAAAAAGATATATTAGTCACAGCTTTATGGCTCAGTAGTTCCAATATACAAAAATGAGGAATAAAATAAGAATTATACCCATTTACTATAGGAAAATTTTTTACTTCAATACCTATTATGTATAAAGAACACAAGAAATTATCTTGTCATGATGTATTACTTACATATTTAATATTGAATTATTATATATGAAGATCATGGTCTAATAAATAGAGCACAAATAATTTACTTCTAGAAAAGGTATTCTACTGCTCTATTTACATTTTTAAGTCTATCATAAAAATCATGATTTGATATAAATTTGAGATAATTTTACTAAAGCAGACATTTTTCAAGGATGAATAAGGACTTGCCACAATTTATGTCTATTTTTGGTGAAGGCTTATAGGATTTAAACTCAAATCTCAGATGTTATGTCATTTCACCAATATTTTAATATGTTATCTGAAATTTAGATACAAAAATATAGTGATAGAAACCATTCCTTGAAACGGTGTAGTTTTCAATTCAGACATATCTCAAGTTAATCACGTAAGAAAGTAACCTTGGGCAACTCTCAACGAAAGAGCAAAATGGCCGTGTACACATGCAAAGTTGTGGACATGTTCAGATTTCAATCCAAGCTGCTAATGGGAAGGCAGGACTATTTGGAAGCTTAAAATGAAATGTGAGAACTTGAACTCCTTCTTTGGTTGTCTTCTGTATCCCCGTGCCAGTATCATGTCACTATTGTGAGTGATCTACCAGTAAAAATTCAACTTTAATGATACTTGTTTTTCCTTTTAATCATCAGTGCTTAACTGAACAACAAAAATTAACTTCATTTCTGACACCAAGACAGAATTATCTAAGATGAGTTTCATCATATTTTGAAGATGTTCTAAATATTTTAATCTGATACTTTGGATAAAGTACATCTGAATTATTAAGTTAATGTCTACTAGGGGATGACTAACACATCTAAGAACTGTTAAAGCCATAGTTATCCCTCACCATAAGTGAGTCATTTTGACAAATTGTTCTTCCCTTAAGTCATTTAGAAGTATGTTATTGTACATTGCTTACTTGGCAAAATAATGTATTTTAAACATAGCAACTACTTGGCAGCTACATTATAGAACAGGAGTAATTAATAATCAAGCAAATGATAATTTTAGATACTTAGAAATAAAGTCAAATACTCATGACAAGTTTACTGTTTCTAAATGAATAATTGATTTCAGTTTTTGAATTTGAACATATGAAATATTTTCTATGGCTTATTTTATATGAAAATCCCAATTTCAAATGTTTAGGAAAATCTGTACATACTATAGAACATTACTTTCACATTTTAACACTAGTGGTTTTTATTATAATTTATTAGTTCATTTGAAAGTAGTTTATTATTTAATAATGTGTTTATATCATACTCTATGTGTCTTTTTTTTTTTAGAAAGGATGTTCCTTAACATTTTTACCAAATTCTCATATCCACCCCAAGAGAATCTGGAGTTCAGAAAGGACTTGTTAGAGTTAATGCATTTATTTGTAAGTGGCAAACCTCAAGTTAAAACACTATTATACTTCAAATCATGGCAGCTGGTATCTTTGAGTAAATGAATGAAGGAATGAGTCAGGTATATATATTTTATCTTTAGACTCCTTTCCTAATGTCCAATACATAATAGGCAATCAATAAATAGTAATCAATCAGTCACTCATCTGAGAGTCATATAAGTTTCAAAAACGGCAGAATTCTGAAGCATCATACCTATCCTAGTGAAGTAGTAGTATCTTCAATACCTTATTCAATGTTAGCAAAATATGCAATATTATCTAGAAACTTACCACTTTATATAAGTACAGTTCATATACTTACATATGATACATGTAAGTATCCACACCTAAATTTACCTTTGTTTCTTTTGTTATTAAATTCTTCCTATTCAGTTAATCCATCATAAAAAGAGAAACAGCATAAAAAGAGAAACTAGCAATTTTAAAGTACAGTATGAAACATGTAACAAAGTTCCTATATTAAAATCTTATAATTAAAATCCAGGGGGTGTAGGTCAGTGGTAGAGTACTTGCCTGGAATATGCAAGGCCCTGGATTTGATTCCCAGCAACATACACACAATTAAATCCACACAAAAGAGACATAAGGATTAATAATTACATACTGTCTAAGATTCAAAAATACCTCATATTTAGCCGGGCGTGGTGGCGCACGCTTGTAATCCCAGCATTCGGGAGGCTGAGACTGGAGGATCTGGGTTCGCGGCCAGCCTCAGCTACCTAGTGAGGCACTCCGCAACCTAGTGAGATCCAGTTTCAAAATAAAGAATAAAAAATAGGGCTGAGGGTATAGCTCGGAGGTAGAATGTCCCTGAGTTCAATCCCCAGTACCGCAAAAAAAAAAAAAAAAAAAAAAAAAAAAATACCTCATATTTAGTGGTTCATGCTAATATTTATCATGGAACAAACCTAGTGGTAAAGCTTTCTGAGTCAAGGCCAAGAAACAGGATTAAAATATATTTAGTATATATACAAATAATATAACTAGTTAATTAAAGAATGGCACTTAAATTTCATAATAATAGATAAGCATGTTGTTTTGAGGCTTAAAGGTTTTTCATTAATTGCAAAAATCAACATCATTCAAAACCAAGAGACTATATATAACTGGGATTAGCCCCTACAGTATAGAGGAATTTATAAAATAGATATGTGCTTTCAGTGGAAGTTAAATACAAAGGTAGTGATGATAAGTGATGAAAACCAGGAAAGAATTTACTAACATTTTAAAGCTACTAAAGGCAAAACTTTGATACTGTAGATTGTAGGTTATTACTGATACTTAAAATGAAAATGATTTTTTATGATTGAATTATTAACCAAATAATTGGAGATCCTAAAATTCTGATCACTAAACCTGAATTAAGTTGTAGATACTGGTATTCATAGTCCATTTCTACCTTCTCTTCATAATTAATAATGTATTCAGCATTCTGTTTTCCAAATCAAATTATGGGATTTTTGAGGAAAAGAATCTAGTTATTGATTTGTGTGTGTCTCTCTCTTTTATTTGTAGTGGGGATTGAACCCAGGGGCATTCTACCTCTGAGCTATACCCCAAGACCTATTATATTTTTTATTTTGAAACAAGGTCTTGCTAGGTTGCTGAGAGTCTCACTAAGTTGCTGAGGCTGTCCTCAAACTTGTCTCAGTCTCCCAAGTTTTGGGATTACAGGCATGTGCCACTGTGCCCTGCTGGTTTGTGTCTCTTGTATTGCCTTGAACAGAACAAATGCTTAATAAATATCTAATAAATAGATACACTAAATGCTGTCAGATAGAATTAATATTTCTGAGACAACTAGTACAATATACTTTCACGTGTTTTAAATATTCTAGCCAGGCATGGTGGTGCACACCTGTAAACTCAGTACTTGGGAGGCAGAAACAGGTGGATTGCAGGTTCAAAGCCTCAGCAATGAAGCGAGACTCAACAACCTAGCAAGACCGTTTCAAAAACAAAAATAAAAATAAAAAAGGTCTGGGAGTATAGCTCAGAGTCGTAGAAGGCTTTTGGGTTTAATCTCCAATATCATACAAAAAAATAATAAATATTTTATATCCTTTAAAATGTTCTATATGCAGTAGTTTCCTAAAATGACTTAGATTTAACGTTTGTGTAGTAGAATATACTGAACATGCTCAGAATTTTAAATGATATGATATTTATAGCTTCATGATGCATTCAATATATGTCCATCAGTAATTATAGTTAGGCATACCTTCCATGATTTAGACATGGAGCTCAGCTAGAGAAATAAACATTTTGCCTGTTTACTCTCAATGGTCTTATGGCTAATGTAGAAGATTAATATTAAATATTCAATTGATAATTTAAACAATTACAAGTATGCAAAGCCATGTAAAAGAAGAGCATAAAACAGGGAACTCTGAGAAAATTCAGTGAAGATGACCCAGTCAGAACACAAAAAAGTTAATTACAAGTGAGTATCTACATAGATTTAAAAAAAAAAATCTATTAGCTCCTTGAAGACAAGATCCGTATTTTATTAACCTTGGCACACCCACCCCTAGGACTGACAAAATCATTAATTTGTTCAGTCAACAAATAATTACTGAGTGCCTATGATGTGTTGAGGCTAGGATTTTAGTAAAGTGTTATATATTTGATGTAAGGATTTTATCATGACCAAAAAGTAAAACAAAATTTTTAGCAGAGATATTTGCTAATATATCAAAGTGGTTTGTATAACGTGTATAAAATTGTGTTATCTACATTCACTTTGAATTAGGGTGTTTCTATAAGAAATCCTTCAGAATCAGCAAAAGCTGGGGTGATCTTGAGTTACAACCTAGGTTGTCAGTTATCACTGTAGATGAGCAAGTCATCTTTTATGGGATAGTTAGTTATTGAACTGGTTCTGAGAACTCTTTAGAGAAAAAACTCAAAAGTTACAAATTAGCTAGTTTTAGGGAAAGTTAGAAGGTCTTTTCTGACTTTTCCATTCTAAAAATTTGCTTACTATGAAATAACATAAGAGCCGGGCGTGGTGGCGCACGCTTGTAATCCCAGCATTCGGGAGGCTGAGACCGGAGGATCCGGGTTCGCGGCCAGCCTCAGCTACCTAGTGAGGCACTCCGCAACTTAGTGAGACTCGGTTTCAAAATAAAGAATAAAAAATGGGGCTGGGGGTATAGCTCGGAGGTAGAATGCCCCTGAGTTCAATCCCCAG